>SMSQ01001881.1:12804-37859 GCA_019453375.1 Ctenoplectra terminalis | reverse complement strand
AAAAAAAAAAAAAAAATAGTGAGGCGTTATTCAAACTTGCATCAAAGAACCGATTTAAAATCCGCGATCGATAATGCGTCACGCGATAAATGAACGCCGTAAACCAGCAGTGACGAGTGAATGGCTGAAAGAATCGGTCGTCGAACTTCTCGATTGAAAATTAAAATGATCAGCCGACAGAATCCGCGCAACGAAAGTCACTGTATCAGGTGGAGGAGCGGTCATTAACTTCTCTCGACACGAATCCACGACTCTTTCCCGTTTGTCTCCGTCACGTATGTAGACTTTCACCTCTCTAGTCGCTAAATAAACGGATTGTTAAGAAGGAACGAAGGAATCGTGACGCGTCTCTTGATTATCCGCGATCGAGATCTATTCTTCTCGAGGAATTCGAATTATTCTCGCCCGTCTTGTATCTTTGTAGGATTTTTTTATTTTCTTTCACATTTTTTTTTTTTTTTTTCTTTTAACCGAACCGTGGTAAAATTTTCTATTCAATTGCTCAATGAGACTGGTCGCAGGTAGGTCTTCGAGGTCGGGCATTTTTTGATCGCTAAAGTATAGGCACGATGTAATTGCTTGGATAGAATGAATACGGTAGGTGGTGCGTGAACTTTGCAGAATGCAGGAACTATTAAAACGTGCACGCGGTGCATTTATTGGATGTGGCAGCCTTTATTAATTTTGTTTTCTATATTTTTTTTTTTCTTTTTTATTTTATGCTTAAGTGTTTTATATACAGTCAACCCTCCTTTAACGCGGTACTTTCAGAACGCGGTTTCCGTATAACGCCGATCTAAAATTGCGATAGCCCTTCTATAACGCGGCACTCTGAGAACGGGGTTTCCATATAACGCGGAGCTTGACAGCGAGGATGAGTGTTAAAAGGTTTTACGAAAGTCTTTATTGTTTCTGTTGGAAAACAGTTCTTTTGTTTACTTTTTGTTTCATTTGTTTTATCATTTTCTTATATGAACTCTTCAATTCGATAAAAATAATTTATAATTTAATCTTGTCTTTTGTATTTCTTGGTCTCCATATAACGCGGTACGAATAGTGTGATTTGTACTAATTCTGAGTTTCTTATAGCGCGGTTGCCATACAACCCGCTACGAATTAGCCTGGTTTGTACGTTAAATCCGAGTTTCTTATAGTGCGGTTTCCATACAACCCGCTACGAATTAGCCTGGTTTGTACGTTAAATCCGAGTTTCTTATAGGGCGGTTTCCATACAACCGGGTACGCACTCACCGCGTTATAGGAGGGTTGACTGTATATAATATAATAATATATTATTGTATACATGTTATTAACCCTCTATAGCCTGAATTTTGTCCGCTTATTGGAGAAAAAATTACGATTGATCACAGTTTTTCACTTTGATTTGAAAATTTTTAAACTAATAACTGCTATGGAAGGATCGTAGTATCGCTGCAGTAATACGGTAATCAAATTTAATAGCACAGTGATAACTAAGTAAAATTAATTTTTTAAAATATAGATGCATTGATTTGTAACTTTTAAGTCACGCGGTCCCACAGAGGGTTAACGTATATAATAATTTTCAAAAATAAAAATCGAGAACGATTTGCGTCGCACGTTCTAGAAGGCACCTCGAACATTAACACTAGAACTACCAAAGTGGTCAAAATGACCCATTCGTAATTTTTCACGGAAATTTTATAAATTAACTACGGTACCTTTGAGTAGATCTTCCGTGATTTTCTATTAAAAATATAGGTAAACTTTTGTCTCAATTGCATCGTATATTATTTTAGATACTTTCCACTTTGATTTCTTCGATAGAAATAAGTATACTTTAATCGTCGGTAGTTCTAGTGTTAACCCTCTATAGCCCGAATTTTGTCTGCTTGTCAGAGAAAAGATTACGATCGCTTATAGTTTTTCACTTTGATTTGAAAATTTGTAGGCGTTGTATTGATAATTTAATTCGCTCGTTTTTCCAACTAACTGTATTTATTTCGCGTCAACGCGTTGAACTCTCTTACGATCAAACGCAACTTACACATTTATTTTGCACGTTTTACCCACTCCGTGAAGAGCATTCGCCTATTTTATAATTGTGCCACGCGTTACGACACGTTCGACGCGAAACTGAATCAAACCAATCAAGATAGTACGAGGATCCTAAATTAAAACCAAATAAAGGCTATATGGTGGCGCGTGAAACGTCGATGAAGACAGATAATGCGAGAATTGAAAAGTAACGATTTCCTTTTTCGCGTCGGGACTTCTACGAAATAAGGAGAATCAAACGACGCGAAGTATGCCGATTACGGGTTAATCTCTCTCGTTCGATCCTATAAGGCCAACCATGGACATTTTGATTCATGGATCGCGTGGACGAACGCGAAAAATAAACCATTACTGTGTCAGACAAGGCTACCCTGGTTTCCTCTTTCCGCTCCATTGGTGTTGCATTTTATCACGCGTTATCGCGATTCACAGAAGAAAAAACAAAAAAGATGAAAAAAAAGAATAGGAAAGGAAACATCGTAGGAACTGGATTTTCCGGTCGATTCCCTTTTTTTTTCTCTTTTTTTCTCTTTTTTTCGCGGTTGAGTTTCAAGGGAATGAGATAACAAAATAATTCTTAACAGATAATCGCGAGCATGGAAGTAGAGTTGAGAGCGTTGAATTGTAAATTGTGAGCTTTGATGTTGGTTCGTTTAGAAATCCGAGAGGAGTGTCGGTTGAGTTAAAAGAATCTTTTGCCGAGGTTAACTAACCCTTGCACTCGTAAACTTTTTTAAGTTTCGGAGGATTGTTGTAAAATCTTGAAGCATTGTTTTGAAAAAAAAAGAATGTTATAAGTGTTTGCGATTTTTATTTATTTCGTTCGTTTGCTTTATAAATTTTTAGGGATTGTTCTCGAGTACTTCAACATTTAAGAAAATGTAAAAGAAAGATGAATTTTTTTAAGTTTCACAGTGGTGTTCCTCCTTAAATGATTTAGTTTAAGAATAAATTATATTTAGAAGTTAATAGTTACGTATAAATTAAATGATTTTACCTTTAAATATGAATTTTTCAGTATAATAGTGATAAATTTATGTTACGTTAAATAATTTTAATAAATTATCAAATTTCAGTTAAAGTTTCTTTATATTTTTCTATTTTTATCGTTTAAGCGTTCAAAATTTAAATAATTATCAGAGCTATGTTAAATTTGTATTTAATTAGGAATTTTTTAATTTCTTTATTATTTTTTAATTTCTTTATTATTTTTCTATCTTTATCGTTTAAGCGTTCAAAATTTAAATAATTATCAGAGCTATGTTAAATTTGTATTTAATTAGGAATTTTTAAATTTCTTTATTATTTTTCTATTTTTATCGTTTAAACTCTCAAAATTTAAATAACTATCAAAGCTATGTTAAATTAATATTTAATTTGGAATTTTATAATTTCTTTATTATTTTTCTATCTTTATCGTTTAAACTTTCAAAATTTAAATAATTATCAGAGCTATGTTAAATTTATATTTAATTACGAATTTTTAAATTTTATTTATCCTTATACGTTTTTTATTAAGATAGAATATTAATTTTATTGGATATTTATTATTATCGAAACTTTAGAAGAATTCATTCAAAATTAATTTACCTTTTTCTTGGTAACAGTATCAAACTCTATAATCTTAACGGACCGTTTCTTTTTTTTTTTTTTTTGTTTTTTTAGTTTCTTGTTACTGAAAAGACTCTCTCGTGATCGGAATTTTGTTTACCGTCGAAAAAAAGTAACCGAACGATTTAAATGAATGTTGTGCAACTCGAGGCAAGAAATGATTTCCATAATGCACAGCTGCAGGAAGATCAAATGTGTTGCTGAATTCTTTTCGATTTTAATGCTCGCGAATAGCTGTTAACTGAACTTGTTTTTGCGTACACGGCTAAGGGATCACGCAAGATCCTGCACGTTTCCTGGACGATGACTTCATGCAACATGGATCACATTCTTTGCCTTTTCTTGCAACTTCCACCATTTCTGGTCCCTTGTGAATTTTATTCTGAAAAAAATGCCAAGTACCCGGCACGATGCAATTAGGGGAAAAGTAAATCAGTCACTGAATAAAAAAAAATACACATTGTAGCACGATGACATTTTTATTGTATATTTATCTTATTCAAAATTAATTCATACTATACTTACGCAGTAGAATTTGATTATTTTAAATATTTTTAAATCACTGTTTCGTTTGTGAATATTCAATATGTTATCTGATTTTAACCGTTCGAGTGCTGAAAAATTTTCTTGTATATATTATAAAAGTGCGGAATAAAATGCGTAGTTTTTTTTTTGTGGAAAATAATAAAAACGATAGTAATTTACTTTAATTATTATACAAAAAGTAGTTTTTACCAACAAAAATATTTTTTATTCTCGTCTATTACAAGAGTGTTTTGCTGCACAAATTCAATGAAGCCCTTTTTTACATATATCGCAAAATTTCTGACGCAACAAAAGAGAAGCGCGATAGCGTTTCAGCGATCAATATTAATTTCTGTAGCTCTTCCCCGATGTTTTTTAAACTTACGCATCCAAAAATGCCACGCGGCGCGATAGCGCGTGTCTTATTCTCCGATTAACACGTTGACTGCCACGCCAAAATCACATGTTTTGCTGAGGACGCCATGGCTCAGAACGCCACACCGGTAAATAGAAGATTCGACGAAAATTAATTTCATTTTTGATCTTCTAATAAAAATTTTTAATCGTTGAATAGTGCACGCTTTATTTCAAAGTATTCTCTAATAGCGATGATGATGTTCAAAATTCATTAACTATCAATCTTCGTTTAATTTTAACAAGTACAGTATAACCTGTTTTTGTGCGGTGGATAGGGACCGCATAAAAGAAATGGTACAAAAAAGTATTCGAAAATTTTATAAATTCTTACTTATAATAAACAACTTTGTACGATATACTACCTAAAATTTTTTTTACGCGGTGGATAGGGACCGTGTAAAAAAAGTCTGACTTAGAAAATACATGAATGATTTATGAAATAGATGAGAGAATGCTTTCGATTAAATTAAATAATTAAATTAGACCTAAAGAAATTGTAAAAATATTTAATTCTTCATTGTACGTATACATGAAGAAGTTTTCAAATTATACATTAAATAGTTTGCTGCTACTCGTCGTAATCCAAAACGCGCATCTTCTTGTGACGAATTGGTTGAAAATCGCTTATAACAATTATGTACGATAAATTAAATAAATAAATAATAAACAATTTTGTACGACATACGACAGAAAATTTTTTTTATGCAGCGGACAGGGACCGCGTAAAAAAAGTCTGACTTAGAAAATACGTCAATTATTTACGAAATACATGAGAAAGTGCATCCAAACAAAATAAATAATTAAATTACAAATGGAAACATTTTAAAAACATTTAATTTCTCATACACGGAGAAGTTCTCAAAATGCATATTACGTACATAATTCACTGCTACTCGTCGTAATCCAAAACGCGCATCTTCTTGTGATAAATTGGTTCAAAATCGCTCTCGTCACTTGAAGATACGATATCAATTGATTTATTTCTTGGCACCATAAAGTCAGCGATCAGTTTTCGTGACGACGGTCGGATAAAACTCGGAATACGAAGCGTTTATGTTGCTAGCGCGTCGAGCGAAGATACAATGTAATTGAATGTGCATTGTTGAGAGACTGTTCAAAACAAATGAACAAGAGCGTCTTGGAGCGTACATGTATATGTACACTGATAGAAAAAATTTCAGTGGTGCCAACGCTGTTGAAATTCATATACCGCATAAAAAAAAATCGCACAAAACAAATCGCATAAAAAGGGACCACGCAAAAACAGGTTTTACTCTATAACTATACCAAATACAAGATAGCCCATCAACTATAGCGCCAGGCCTCCCAGAAAACCATATGGTCCCAGTTAAGAAACCTAGATTTAAAAAACAAATTGTTTCAAAAAGGATAGAAGCAAATATTTATTCAATCGTAACTTTATCCGTTAACAAGGTTTGCAACAACAAAATCCGATCGCCAGCGTGTTAATAATACGTTGAGCGTTATCCCGAATACCTCTAAGCCATTGAAATTTCTTAACTCCTAAAGATATCGTAAACCAAGCTGTAAACCGAACGATTGAACCTTTTAAGTCTCATTAAACCTGCATTAAAATCCGCTCTCTGGGAAAAGAAGGAAAAAAAAACCAACACCTTTCGATTTAAACGTTATTTCACAACGCGAATCGTAATCCCGATTCGCAGAAGCATCCAAAGCGGAAGCGGACGATTCTGATTCTAAGAAAGTCGAAAGGCAGCGGTTCGATTCGCGCCGGAACGAAAGTAAAAGCGAACCGAGGCCAATTTACTTTTAACGTGTACCAGCGTCGGCCCATTGCACTTGCCAGCGGATAATATCTGACTGTAATATCGGGGATCGATTTCATTCCGTTCGATCGGCTTCGATATCCCACGGTTTCCCTTCCATTTTCGAATCGTTCCGGCGAATGCAAATGGCGACCGCGCTCGCCACTCCGCGACGGGGCGAGGCTACGGTTGTACTGTCGTTTTGAAAAATTTAATATCTAAAAGCTGCGACGTATACGTTAATAAAAATCGGTAGAGATACAGTGAGATTCTGTTCAATGCTATCCCGATTAATTTTTTGCATTCGAGAGGCGACTCTCGCTCGCCACTTGGATTAATGCGGCAACTCGAACGGCAATAATTGCTTTGTCAATAAATATCCTTTATCTTTATATTTTAGATGTTGGAATCTATGAGTACTTCGTAATAGACCATTGTGTTTAACACTAGAACTACCGGCGGTTAACAGTAGAACTATCGACGAATAAAGCATACTTATTTCTACCGAAAAAATCATAATGAAAGGTATGTAAAAAAATACGCAATGGGAGGGAAACGAAGCTTTGTCTACATTTTTAACAGAAGATCGCGGAAAATTGCCTCCGAGATGCCATAGTAAATTTATAAAATTGCTGTAAAAAATTACGAATGGGTCATTTTGAACACTTTGGTAGTTCTGGTGTTAAAGTAGACTTATTTGTATGAAAGAAATAAAAATTATAGGTGTTTCAAAAAGTATCTATAATAAGGGTGACGATTCTTTGTACATATTTTTTACGAAAAGTCATAGAAAATCCGCAGAAATACATCGTTGTAAATTTATAAAATTTCTATAAGAAATTATGAAGTAGTTCTAGTGTTAATGTGGCAACTCGAATGGCAATAATTGTTTTATCAATAAATATCCTTCATCTTTATATTTCAGATGTTGGAATCTATGACTACTTCGTAATAGAACATTGTGTTTAACACTAGAACTACCGGCGATTAAAGTAGACTTATTTGTATAAAAGAAATAAAAGTGATAGGTATTTGAAAAAGTATCTATAATAAGGGTAACAATTCTGTGTACATATTTTTTACAAAAAGTTATAGAAAATCCTCGAACATATATCACTGTAAATTTATAAAATTTTTATAAGAAATTAATTATATAATATATTTTATTCGAAATTAAAATTTTTATAAGAAATTATCATTTTGACTGGTTCGGTAGTTCTAGTGTTAAGATTATTATATTTAATTTGGCCTGTTTTTAGTAGTTATGCAAACTGAGTCAAACGATAAAATTAGCAGTAGTGAGGATGAGTTTGATTTTACGTTACTAAGAAAATAAATTAATAATTTTATAAATAAGACGTTTGGAAACGGTGATGAAGTCCGAGAAGAATCAAAAATATATTTTCGCGACACTTGTCCCGAGAAACGGAAAATGTATTTTACTGAGTGGTTCTTAAAATATCGCAGGAAGTAAAATTATAATGTTTAATATTCAATATTAGGTCTTTCATGGTGTAAAAATGCAGGAAACGTTGAAATAAAATATTTATATCCGTTGTCGCCGTTCGAATTGCTGCATTAATCAAAGTGGCGAGTGAGAGTCGCGCATAACGCGGTTTTTAAAAAACGACAAATAACACTGGACCTCTTTGTCAGTAATAAATAAAATATCCGGAAAAATCCATAATCTTAAGCAGCACAAAAATAATTTTTTTCTTTGTACGTACATAAAAATAACTTGAAATTAAGTTTCTTTATTCTTAGTCGCATGTTTCCTTATTCCTGTTCACTGTGTGCTAAGGTGACCTCGTTAAATGCTGTTTCGTTTAACGCTTTGTTCTCCAAGAACATATCTTAAGCGTTAATCGGGGTATTACTGTATTTAATTGTTTTAACGCATTGAGTTCGCTGGAATGCCAGTTCGAATACGCATACATTGTAACCGTAACTTAAAGTGCATCTTCACTGAAGCAGTAACTAGGAACTTGTTACCTATTGTTGCTGCTGTTTCAAAAGGTGTCCAAAAAATACGAATTTATTTTTCATGAAACATAGAAAATACTTTTTACCGAAATTATAAACATCATTAGATTGAGAAAATTTTAAAAATTCGCGTTTGAAAGCTTTAAAACCAGTAACATTAATTTTTTAGCATTTATACATCCTATCAATTATTGCAAATAATACACGATTTAATTACGATATTTCTTTATAAACGCAAGAATAAAAAAAGCAGTGTTAAATTTATTTATTCCGTTTTAAAAGTAATAGCAATTCGTCAGAATTCATTCTCATCGAAGCAATAACTAGGAACTTGTTGTCTATTATTGATAAAATATTTTTTACCGAAATCATAAGCATCATTGGATCGAGAAAATTTTAAAAATTCGCGTTTGAAAGCTCGAGAACTAGTAATATTAATTTTATAAGCATTTATACGTCCTATTAGCTATTGCAAATAATTACGATTCAATTATAATTTCTCTTTATGAACGCAAGAATAAAAAAAGCAGTGCTCAGTTTGTTTATTCTATTTTAAAAGTAATAATAATTTCTTCGAATACGCATACATTATGACCGTAATTAAAAGCTGCGCCCTCATCGAAGTAATAACTAGGAACTTGTTATCTATTATTGCTGCATCTTTCAAAAAGTGTCCAAAAAATACCAATTTATTTTTCTTAAAACTATAAAATACTTTTTACAGAAGTTATTAGGCCATCCCATAAATAATGTCGTTTCTTGACGCTAATTTTCACTGTCAGATATTAATATTTGCATTCATTTTTAATCATGACTGTATTGACCATTGTTTTCTACGACTTTTTCTTATCTCTCGAGTAGTTTCTGGATTCCTTCTTTAAAAACTTTGGCATGCTTTTACCTAAAAATCTTCTTCAATGCTTATGTTAAATATCCATTATTGTAGAATTTTTATTTTCGATTAAAAAATGTTATAATAATTGGCATAAGTAGTAATTGGTTGTGGCGAACGTCGTACGAATTTCTAATTTTAATTTTTAGTTTTTTAAACTCTGTATCATACACAGCAAAAATGACCTTAAAAAAAATTTTAAATATCCAATATTATTTGAAAAATAAAGAATCTAATTACTTAACGGATAGGAAAAGGTCATGAAAAGTAATGGTCGATATATCGACGATTAGAAATAAATATATGTCTTAATATTTGGTAATAAAAATTAGTGTCGAGGAACGACATTACTTAGATAACCTAATATGAGCATCATTAGATCTATAAAATCTAACAAAAACCGCGTTTAAAAGCTTCAGAACCAGTAACATTAATTTTTTTAGCATTTATACATCCTACCAACTACTGGAAGAATAAAAGAAGCGGCGTTTAATTTCTTTATTCCGTTTCAAAAATAATAACAGTACCTATGTAGAAACCCTGCTCGAACAAAGATATTCCCAAGAAACTGTCCAAAGTCGATCCAATTCGCGAACGAAGGATGACGAAACTCATAAGCAACACCACGGAGATCCTCTTTTGTCTCGAGCAAGGTAATTACTTCACCGCCTCTCGTATTTCGTATGCCAGCCGTTATGTAAATTAAAATTTTGCAAGCGTGCATAATTGGCGGGACGCGGCTTGTGTTGCCCGTTTCGCGGTTTGTTCAACTCTTCACGGCAGAAAATGAGAAATTCGCACCGATTCCGTCGATCTTTTACAACTTCCGTAACGAATCGCATTAACCCGCGCTTCTTCTTGCCGATGCATGGCACTGGACGGATCCGCTTCCATCGATTTGCATAGATGCTTTTTCTGGCAACGATCGTTACTTCACAGTCGGCCCTCGTCCTGGTCGATTAAATTAAGTGAAACTCCCGCTCACACGGAATTAACCGATGGAATTATTCGACGAAATATTTCCATGAGATAGCGGTAATAATTAACCGTTCGAAAAAGTGCCACGGACCTTTGCAAAAATCAGATCGAAAAATTAGAAATAGTCAAATTAACCCTTAACGGACGTAAGTCACAACAGTGCAACGGAAAACCATTCCTTCATATTGGAGATTGTTTCACAAAATATCATACATTGAAAACTTGTAACTAATTATTTGAAACTGATACATTTGTAATACTCCTCCGAAAAATTAATTTCTAACAAAAATGTTGTTCTTACAATACTGAGAATTTTTCTCGTATTTACTGAAAACAACTACAACCCAGCGAGAATCATGTATAAAAAAACTAGCGTCCGATAAGGGTTAATCTGGGAAAACGAGAATATAAAAAAATACAAAGAAACGATATTGTAACTTTTTTTCTTCTTTTTTAATTTATCTGTTTATTAACCCTTTGCACTGGAGGGCTCCGCAGCGGAGCCATTTAAAATTTGTCTTGAAACTCGAGGGCTCCGCTATGGAGACAATGCAAATAATATTTAGTTGATACCATAAGGACAAAGACAAATCACTTTTGCTGACAAATAACGATCACGGCTCGCGGATAATGACGTTCTCGATAACAGCATATTTTGAATTCAAATTTATACCCCGATATGACAAATCTACATCAAATTCGTGACAATATATATAATATTAGTCCAGCAGCTTCTATGAATCGTAAAGACCAAGGAATTATAACTAGACTGAGGATAGGCAACACCAAAATTACACATGCTTTTCTTATAACCAAGTCCAATCCAACGATGTGTGATATATGCAACGTGCAAATCTCCGGCTAGCATGTATTGGTTCAATGTCCCAAATATAGTATTAACCCTTTGCACTCGAACGTCTCCTCTCAGGAGACATCAAAGTTTATTAACGATATTAATAATTACAGAGGATAGACTTACGTCGGCATAACTTTTTTAAAAAACACATATTTCCTTGAAGTTCTCTATTTCAAATAGCAAGAGACAGCAAATCAAAAAGTATGGTATATACCGAAATATGGAACAATTTCTGTTTGCACGTTTTCCTATAAAAATGTCGCGAGATGGCTCCGAGTGCAAAGGGTTAAAAGGGCACTATATAAGATATGAAACGTGGCAGGCATGCTCCAAAATGCGGATGGATGTAGAAGAATCTTATCCTTCCTAAAAGATACTGATATTTACCACCAAGTTTAACACTAGAACTACCGAACAAGTCAAAATGACTTGTTCGTAATTTCTTATAGAAATTTTAGAAATTTACAATAATGAATTTTTGAGGATTTTCCGCAATTTTTTGTAAAAAATATGCATAAAGAATTGTTACCCTTATTATAGGTATATTCAGAAACACCTATCATTTTGATTTCTTTGATACGAATAACTCTACTTTAATTGCCGGTAGTTCTAGTGTTAAAACATGATGATACCACAGTCCCAAAGCAAATGTGGTCACTCGTAATCAGTTATGGCGAATGTGACCTAAAGCATTCAATTAAAAAAAAAAAAAAGACAAATCACTTTTGCTGACAAATAACGATCGCGGCTCGCGGATAATGTCGTTCTCGATAACAGTATATTTTGATTTCAAATTTATACCCCGATACGACAAATAAAAGATGAATTTGTGAGAATTACAGTGATATTGAAAGTAGTAGCGATGAATTAAAAAATGTAATAATGTTATAGTTTTTTGTTTTCTTATATACCACAACGTTTGAATCTATAATCGATTAAAAAAAAATAATAACGTACAATGATGTCTTTCCTTTGAACGCTCGCATCATTTACGTATATATAAATATGATTTTTTCACCGAAACTGCTTCGAGTTGCTGGTAATATGAATGAAAAAAAAACTTCCAGTGCAAAGGGTTAATTATCACAAATATTATTTCGTTTTGCGGTACCGTTCAAGTACAGAGTCTATATTATTTTACAAAATGAAAATAGCAAAGCAAATGAAAGATCTGCTAACGAAGATCGCATAATTGCGAATCAGAAATGCAGCACAAAAAGGGTTAAAGAAACTCTTAAATCCATAACGAACGCAATTATATTTGAAAGTAGAGAATAAGCTGATCAAGATAGAGAGCTCGCTAAAATTTAGCGGTTTAACTATCCGTAGAAAATAAGTTAATAACTGCTTACTATTCGGTGCTAGAACAAATATGATAATCGTGTATTGTTTAATCGCATCGAGCATCCTATCGCTTAACAAAAATTGTTTCTCGATACGTTTTCTTCCGCGGATAGAAGCGCAATTTTGATTTTCTACAGAAAAATATATGTGAAATAATCTTCCGATTATTTTACTGGTTCTTTAAACTTTCTGCGGATATGTTCAATCTAGGGTAAATTAAAATGGATTGAAAAATTAGAAATTCGAAAGATTTAGAGTAGATCTGCTTAAAACTTTCAAAACTGTGCGAAATTATTTAAGAGATAGTTAAACTTATTTTTTTTTTTTTTTTTTAACCACGCAGATCGTTGAGAGAATGAAAAAGGATTTTAAAATATAATTTCCATCGTAGATTAATTATAGTAACAAAATGTATCGTTGCTTGGTGTACAATAGATTATGATTGATCCTTTTGCAACTCTCTTTTCGAAGCAGTAAATCTCTGAATGTTATTTTACCGCTGAATGTCGGTACAAAGACACTTAAGAGTTGCTTGTTTGGAATATTAATTCAATTTGCATAAGGTCAACATATGATTTAAACACGTCGTCAAAGTAGACTTTACATTTATGGCGTATAACTTTAAAGAAGAGAAAAAAAGGAAACGAGATCGTCGCATTAAATTTTATCGCTGTGACAAAATTTATTGCTATTTAATATTCTGTCGTAAAATTGGATTCCTTCATCGATGGTATTTTCTTTCGAGATTAATATTTTCTTCTCAATATTTTGCTCGAACGCAACAAAATGATTTTCGATGATCGTTATAAATGCAAATTGAATTAATTAACTTGATCACAGACTTGAAAGAGATGTGAGATATTATTTAAATTGAAAATAGTGAGAGTCGTTTAAAAATTGTTCCAACGAAAGCTGCAAAAGAAACAGGAATAAATTTTGTATTATAAATATAACATATGAATGTGATAAAATTTATGGTTATTCAATGTTTTGTCGCGCTATTAAAATTATTTTTGTATAGAATTCTTTCTAAAAGCGACATAATTTTCCAATTTTATTCGGCGCGATTACACGTGGCAATATTTAAAAATTATTTGTTTGATTTTTTTAACAATGATATATTATAATATATAAAATATTCATTATTATGATAATTATAAAATAATCATTATTATTCGATAATTTATTAAATATTTACTATTATCCGATAGTTTGTCACAAAATTAAAATGTAAAACTGTTGTTATTTTTTAATAAAATTCCACTCGATTTAATATTTCAAAATAATACTTTATTACCAAACTCGTAAGAGTGAAATCGACAGGAAGAAGAATAATTAGAATGTAGTTTTAAAATAACGAGCAGAATCTCCTTGACAACACGAGTATTAATAAGCTGAGATATTAAAATCAAATATTTAAACATTATATCATAATTCAATAATAACTATAAAACAAAAATTATTATTATATATTTCTAAATTAATAAATGTATTATATATAATAAATAATATAATAAATATATTATTATATATTTAATAATTTAGCACAAAATTAAAATTATTCTTCCACATAATTAACCCTCTATCGCGCTCTTTGACTTGCAAATGATATACTCGTGTAATTACATTTTTTTAAACTTCATTTTGTTTATTTATCACTTCACTATTAAACACTTTACTAGTATCGTTCAAGCGTTTTCTAAACACAGTGAGATTTCATTCAATTATAATTTTTTTCCGATAAGTGATCGAAATTCAGGTTGCTCAGAGTTAACTTATATTTATTTTTTTTTAATCAGGTTTCAATTTCGCATCGACAGCTTGGTCATTAGCGACCAGAGCCAACTTTGTTTATCTCAAATATATTGTACACTGTAATTAAAAAGAATTATTTCTCCAATCTTCCTAACCTTCTTACGAATAGAATCTTCAAATTAACTTAAATCCACCGTATTCGTAAGCGTAATTTAAACAGAACGTGGAGGCAGACACTTCAAAGTTGTGCCACATAGACCTCTAAAAGGAACGCAATGCCGATGGAAAAGGTCAGGTTATTGCATCCGGGCAGATTGTTTCTCCGGCGAATGCTCAGACATCCCAGGCATAGTTCTATAGCGATTTCTATACGTGACCGTCCCCCTGATTTCCCACGACCAGCGTTTTCTAACTTTCCTCGGCATCAAGCTAAGATGAATTCGCAAAAAGTGGACAGTCAAACGTGTGGAACTTTCGCTCGTGCCCTCGTAATCGGTGCATACATCGGTCTTTAACGAATACGTTATGGCGCTATAGATCTGGAGCGATTTCAAACGTTTCTGGCGCGTACTCGTTTGGAAAATTGAGAGAAATGTTGGTTTCGAACCGATTTAGAATGCAATTCTGCAAATATCGGGTTAGTCCATATGGAACTTATTTTTATTTATGGTTCAAATATGGCGGGAACTATTTAACCTTTTGAGTAATACGAACGTAGATGTACGTCGAGTAGTCACACACAAGAAAATATTTGAGTATTAGGTTGGCCAAAAAATTCGTGCGGATTTTAACATGCAAATAAACAGCGAATTTTTTTTTTTTTTTTTTTTTATAAAAAATATTTGTAGGATCGAGAAAAGAGCGTTATGGTCGAAGGAGATGTTAGAAAAGAGCTTTGATTAAAAAATTTTTAAACCAGTAATTACTATAGATGTTTTCAAATCAAAGTGAAAAACTGTAATCAATCGTAATTTTTTCTCCGATAAGCAGAGAAAATTCGGCCTATAGAGGGTTAACCCTTAGCGGTCGTATTTATTTAAGATGCGGATCTTGTCGGAGTTTATTTTCGCTGAACGTGTGTTAATTATATATTATTTTCTTTAAGGAAATTCGTATAATGAAATAACACATAACGTTTCCATTAAATTACATTGAAACAAGAACTGTAAAGAATCGTTTTGAACTAGTACAGTATACGATCATAGCGAATCTTTACGTCGGTGGCTGAGAGTGGACAATCGACCGCAAAGGGTTAATATCATAGTTAAAACCGTCTTGCACAGTTCGCGCGTGAGACTCAGTGTTGCGAAAAGTCCAGCCGTAGCTAAAAGGTTAGCGTTTCCGAAGTGGAAATACATCAATTAGGAGCCGAGATATTGCCGCTTTTCTCTCGTTGATATCACAGTTTTGAAAGAAATAAGGGAATTTATAACAGCGAAGGTCGCAACCAAAGGAAATCCAGCTTGCGTTTCACATAATGTCTAAATGAAAATCTCAGCGTCGGTCCGCAGGGACCGGCGTGGCGCTTAACGCGTTAAATAATTATGGACGGTATTGTGGTGATATTATCGTGAATCGATTTTAAAGCTGATTGTTGTTATTTGTTTGGAAAAAAATAGATATACTTTGGTCGTGGATAGTCTCAGTGTTAACACTAAAGCTACCAAAGCGGTCAAATGACCGGTTCGTAATTTCTTACCCAAATTTTATAAATTATTAACGGTACACCTTTGGGTATTTTTTCGTGATTTTCTGTAAAATATACGATTAAAGTCTAATAACTATAATTATTACGATGCTTATATATTTATGTGGTATCAATTACTACGATATTTTCCTCGATATTCCGGAAGCTGTTCACTTCAGAAAGATACTGTTTATCAATGTCGCCTATAAACTAGAAAATTATCACATCTCTTACACTAACGAGCAACATCGCTCAACTGTAACACGCCGATTTTAACACTAAACCTACCAAAGCGGTCGAATGACCGGTTCGTAATTTCTTACCCAAATTTTATAAATTATTAACGGTACACCTTTGGGTACTTTTTCGTGATTTTCTGTAAAATATACGATTAAAGATTTGTTTCTGATGCATTTTGTATTTTTCCAAGTATCTATTATTGTAATTTCTTTGATACAAATAGGTATAATTTAATCGTCGGTAGGTTTAGTGTTAATGAATCATCCGTTGCTCGTAAAACTTTCGCGCTCGCAATTTAATCTTTCGATTCGATCAGCTTCCGAAAGCGGAAAGCGCGCTTGGCGCTGGATTTAAGTTTTCGAGAATTATCCAGGCAAAGAGATACGAAATATCGATCCCACGGCGATCTTAACGATCGCTACTTTCTTCGACCTTCGTCCAACAAAAAAAAAAATCAGTAGTCACGGAATGAAACTTTCGCCGGTGTAGCATCTTCCGATTTCCTTGTCGGAGAACAGGATGTTGAATAAGTTGCGGTACCGCGGACAAAAAGATAATCAATCGTGTGGAAGAGCAAGAAACGTGCGATAAATCTTCCTCCTTTACGATCCTGAACAGGAATAGTTTGCTTAAAAAATGCAAATTACTAGCTCCACATTTTGTACCTCTTGTGGTTGCTATTTCAACTTTTTTTTTTTTTTTTTTTTTTTTAATAAAGCGTTTAGAAGAATTAGTTGAACACTTGGGAACACTGAAAGTTTTCAGTAAAAGAGCGTTAGGTTCTTCTATTAACCCTTTGTTATGTATTAGATAGAATATACTAGAAAATTGCAATTATAGATATAAATATGCTATATTTTTATAATCGATAGACGATTTGATTAATTTTGGGTATAGAATTGCAACAAAATTAATTTTATATTAGGTTACGATTTTTTTAGAAAAGCACACTTGAACTTTATAACTTTTTTTTTTTAGTAAAAGAACGTTAAGTTCTACTATTAACCCTTTGTTATGTATTAAACAAAATATACTAGAAAATTGCAATTATAGATATAAATATACCATATTTTTATAATCGATAGACGGTAAATGTTTGATTAATTTTTGGTATAGAATTACAACAAAATTAATTTGATATTAGGTTACGAATTTTTTAGAAAAGAACACTTGAACTTTATAACTTTTTTTTTAGTAAAAGAACGTTAGGTTCTACTATTAAGCCTTTGTTAATATATGTATATTTATAAATATGCTATATTTTTATCATCGATAGACGATTTGATTAATTTTGAGTATAGAATTACAACAAAATTAATTTTATATTACGTTACGAATTTTTCAGAAAAGAACACTTGATTTGTACTTTCATTAATTTATACTTTCTTTTTTTAGTTCAATTATTTAACGTCGCGTCAATTATTTACTTATAGTATATAAACACTGTTTTTTTTTTATGTGGTTGTTAAAAATTGAGGTGTAAGCTAAGTAAAAGTAAAGTTTTAATACTCGAGACGTGCATATAATTGCTACGTTAATAAATTTTGAGAATAAAGAAAGCAGAAAGCATATGCGCGTTAATTTTTTAAGCTCGTCGGTTTTGAGGTATCTGAAGTACCTAAAAAATATCATACCGATTGTATTTCGTACGATTATTTATATTATAAAATAACGCTGCTGCAACCTTATCGATGGCTGTTAAATTAATTTAAAGTTTCACTTATTTCTAATTGCTATTATTTTACTCACGCATAAGATTGCACAAAAGAAACTTTCTCCGAATTAATATATTTTAAAAACGTACTCCCAAAATGATGGCCGTGACAGATGACCATAAAATTTAATTCAACGATACTTCTAATGTTTCGTACCAAATCATATTTTTAATTAAAATTCAATTCTAATTTGATTAATTAAAACAAATAGCCATTGTACTCTCAGGTTTTATGTTTCTTTTTGTTCTAATTTTTTTCTAAATTGTTCTATTGAAATAGTGATAGCTTAATTATTTTTATTTTTTCTAAAAGAGTTTCTACATAACTTTCTTAAATTGTAGCAATATAAAATCGAACGATTGGTTTTCTTTATTTTTTCAATTATTGAATCAAACATGGTATCTCGTAAAACGTTTGTGTCAATAAAAATGGCGGACACGAAATTAGCATCTTAGCGTCCGATAGTTTCACTGTCAGTGAATATTGCAACAGCATTTTCGATTATATATTTTAATAATTAATATATAGAAATTTTTTTTTGTTCTCAATAAAAAGAATTCGCAGTTTAACTATTTATTTTTTAATTACTGTGGAATCCGCTTATTGTGATCATTTTTGATCAGGATAATATCACACAGAGCATAAACAATTTTTATTGTTAAATGTTATTTATTAAAAACAGTTGTAACAATTGTACAATTTGTATTTATTACGAATTGTATACTCAATGGAACGCTGCATGTTAAACTACAACATAAAATTAATTTAAGAAAATAATAAAAGATAAAAGGTTTCGATGAAAAGAGAAAATGTTTTGGTGGGAAGTAAATTCCAAAAAGGAGGTAGATTTAGTTAGAATTTGCTTAGAATTTTCTTCTAATTCTTATCGTGTATCCCCAAATGTAATTATCACAATTGATACCAAAGTTCAATTATACCAGACAGATTATTTTCAACTAATTTCATATAAAGTCTTTTAAAACCGTCTGTTTTTAAATTATAATAACTAAAATTTTCTAAATTATAATAATAAACTATAATAAATTATATATTATAATTTAGAAAATTTTAGTTTTTATAATAAATAATAATAATAATAAGTAATTATAATAAATAATAATAATAAATTACAATAAGTTTCTAAATTATAATAACTAGACTACTGATTTTTATGTATTCACAGAAAATCTAAATACCCAAAGATACACAAAATCCACATAAGCATATATAAATAAACCTAAGATACAAAACTCATACTATTTCACGAAGATAAAACATTTGTCAATCTACCTTCTATTTCTTTAATTACATTCACAAAAATATACTTTCGCATAAAAATCGGCTACCTGGTAACAACCGGTTTCCACTGCATTAACTTTTTACCGCTCTGTCGGTTTGACACTGTAAAACAAATTAAGTTAGACAAACGTAGAACGGTTTAATAAATCAATCCTAACAGATGATCTAAACCCCCCAAGGAGCAAAATCATGCGCGCATGCACGAGAGCCATCGTCGAAGTACTAAAAAATCCGACTTCGTCCGATCGAAAGGAGGATTCCGGGCTCGTTGGCTTCTCTTCGGTGGCGCATTTCTCTCGAGGTCGCTTTAGAAAGGCCGGAGAAACGTCTGGAAGGCCGCGTACGAGGCACTTGGTCTCGCATCGCGATCGCTGACGTACCGTTCCTCCAGGATTTTCCAGAACTACCGGTGCACGTCGGTTTCGTTCGCCTAGCTTTTCAGTATTTCACCTCGGCTCCCCACTGGCGAACATTTCCGTTCGTATCGCGATATCAAGAAATCAACAATCGCGATCCTTTCAAGCTTTGCTTTCGAGTTTTCTTTACTAACACTAAACCTACCGACGATTAACGTAGACCTATTTGTACCCAAAGAAATAAAAATGATATTCTAAAAATGGTATTCTAAAAAAATACATAACGCAATGAAAACAAATGTTTATATATATTTTTCACAAGAAATTACGGAAACTTCTCCGAACCGAATCGTTATAAATTTATAAAATTTGTATGAGAAAGATACAAGCCGGTCATTTTGACCGCTTTTGGTAGTTTTACAAGGAAACATATCGAACTGTCCGTCTCCGATTTTAAGATTTTAATGAAACTTGGTGAATACATTAAGCGGCTGAAAATAAAGGACACGTATTTTTTATAGCTGCGCAATTACAAATTTAGGGGGTGAAATGACCCCTTGAAATTTCAACAGAAAAATGCTATCTGTTTATTTGGTTAATTTAGTTTATTTTAAAACGAAAAAAGTGTTTGAATTGACCAAGATACAGAATTTAATTTGAAAGAGTTATAGAATTTAAATCTCTGAAGAAAATTATGCGTGTCGCTGTAGCGACGCCAGTCGAATGCAAAGGGTTAATAGTAGGGTGATAATTAAATTTTTTTAAATATAGATACATTAATTTGTGAATTTTAAGTCGCACATAGAGGTTTAAATTCTTCGCTGTTTTTCGAATAAATTTTTTCGAATGTCGTATCGTAGCACACAATTTAACGAAAAGTTGGCCAAACTCGACGGTGTGTAATACAATTGGTTCTCTCATTAGTTCGTTGCTTCGCAGAGATATAGAGGATCATTTTAAAGCGATCTAGACTTTCAATGGCGAGTCGAGAGAAAGAAAACAGACGAGTTACGAGGCCGTTAATCGATTTTTCGCTTTTACTCGATGTCGAACGAGAAAATTCCTCTAAAATTATCCTTTATATATTGCAAGTTGAAGGAACATTAGCATAGCGAGGGAAAATTGATAGGCACTAGGTTTACCTTAATTAATCATGTAATTTTTAGTCATTTGTAATCTACAGTAAGTCCACGACTTACGCGATTAATTCGTTCCGAAGGTTTTTGTGTATATAAAATAAAACTCCAATTCGGTCAATTTTTTTAAACACCGTATGTTTAAACATTAATTAAGACATTCGTGACGATTGACGTGAATTCATGTCTTTGCAAACTCTTTCACTGGTAAATTGTAATATTTAATTTAAAATTTAATATTTAATATTATTAAATATTTGTAATATTAATATTATTATTATTATTATATTAAATCTATAGAATATTAATATTAAATATTAAATTTGAAATTAAATATTACATTTACCAGTGAAAGAGTTTGCAAAGACGTGAATTCACGTCAATTATAAAATAATATAAAATAATATTGTATAAATTTAATATTAATATTATTAATATTATTATTATTATATTAAATTTATATAATATTAATATTATAAATACTATTAATATTAAATCTTAAATTTGGAATTAAATATTACATTTACCAGTGAAAGAGTTTGCAAAGACGTGAATTCACGTCAATTATAAAATAATATAAAATAATATTGTATAAATTTAATATTAATATTATAAATATTATTAATATTATTATTATTATTATATTAAATTTATATAATATTAATATTATAAATACTATTAATATTAAATATTAAATTTGGAATTAAATATTACATTTACCAGTGAAAGAGTTTGCAAAGACGTGAATTCACGTCAATCGTCACAAATGTGTTAATTAATGCTTAAACACACGTTGTTTAAAAAAAATTAACCGAATTGAAATTTTATTCGATTCACACGAAAACTATCATTAAATAATAATATTTAATATTTCAAATTTTAAACAACAAACGATTGTAATCACCATATCAGAAAACAATATTTCCTATATTTACACAAATTTAAATATCAGACTTTTCGAAATTATATGCGATATTCAGCTAAGCGTCCCAAGCATCAGCGGTCGCTAATTTCTTAACCCTTCGACTGCTATGGACGCATATGTGCATTTAACGATCAAAGCGTTCAGATTAAATAAATAATGCATTCTCAAGATCATCCGTCACGAATGTGTTAAGAATAAAAAGTTCATATACCAATTTTAAGTCGTGACCAATTTTAATTTATAAATATGTTGTTAGATGACTGGAATTACAGTTGATAATCATTTTACTTATCATTTTTCCTTTTTTTAATTTAATGGTATTGAGTTCCAATTCCAGTACAGTTAGTTGTAGCAAGCATGGTTGGCTAAGTGTTAATATTAATTTGATAATTAAAATTATATCGAACCAAGAAGTTCCTTTTCAAGTTACCTCTACAGATTTTAATCGATCAATGTTATTATCGTTTATGCGATCTGAACTGTGTTGGAAATGGTTTGTGAACAATTTAGATATTCTACGCGTGACTTCTAATGATTTAGGGAAGTGGTGTTTAGAAGATGATTAGCAAAGATTATCGCTGTTCATCGCTGAGAAATGCTTCCGGTAATACCTATAATTTTACGCTCGTTATTTTACTTTTATCCAGAAAAGTTTAGTACATCGGTTAAATCTGATTTGATCGAAATTTAATTTTTATTCCAGCACAAAACGAGAAATACATTAAAATAGGAAACAAAAGCAATATTATTCCGTGTTTGTAAAATAATTCATTACATCGATTTAATTATGTTTCTTTAACACTGGAACTATCAAAGTGGTCAAAATCACCCATTCGTAATTTTTTACAGAAGTTTTATAAGTTAACTACGGTGCCTTTCAGCAGATTTTCCGCAATGTTCTATTAAAAATATAGATAAACTTTAGTCCGAATTGCATTACATATTATTTTATATACCTTCCAATTTTATTTCTTCGGTAGAAATAAGTATACTTTAATCGTCGGTAGTTTTAGTGTTAACACTAGAACTACCAAAGTGGTCAAAATCACCCATTCGTAATTTTTTACAGAATCTTTATAAATTAACTACGGTGCCTTTAGGCAGATTTTCCGCGATTTTCTATTAATAATATAGATAAACTTTTGTAAGTTTATCTTTGATTTCTTCGGTAGAAATAAGTATACTTTAATCGTCGGTAGTTCTATTGTTAAAACTAAAACTACCAAAGTGGTTAAAATCACCCATTCGTAATTTTTTACAGAATCTTTATAAATTAACTACGATGCTGGTGGTCAAAATGCAAAGTGGTCAAAATCACACATTCGTAATTTTTTACAGAATCTTTATAAATTAACTACGGTGCCTTTAGGCAGATTTTCCGCGATTTTCCATTAATAATATAGATAAACTTTTGTCTGAATTGCATTGCATATTATTTTATATAGCTTCCAATTTTATTTCTTCGGTAGAAATAAGTATACTTTAATCCTCGGTAGTTCTACTATTAAATAATTTTGCGTTTAACGTATGGTTTACAATCTGTACAGAAATACAAAGATTGTAATTATAAAGAAAAGGGTGTACAGTTTACAAAGTTTACAGAGTTTACTAAGTTCTTCGTTTTAGAATGAAGATTCGAAATGGCTTCAATGGAAAGATCAGTATGGGGCGCGGGACATTTTTAGTCCCACCTCGACTTCCAAGGAAACATATCGAACCGTCCGTCTCTGATTTTAATGAAACTTGGTGGATACATTAAGCAGGTGAAAATAAAGGACTCGTATTTTTTACGGCTGCCCAATTGCAAATTTAGGGGGTGAAATGACCCCTTGAAGTTTCAACGGAAAAATGCTATCTCGAAAACTATCATAGATATAAGAAAACTTCTTAGGGAAAAGTTTCCTGGTTTCTTAAAGCAAAACAAAGTGTTAAGCAAGATTTCTAAATTTCTTACGTTTACAAAAAACAATAAATTTTCTAAAATCATCATTCTGAATAAAGTTTTAGAAAATTAGTTTTCAGTATTCAACAATTTTGTAAACTGAAGAATAATTTTATTAAACTCAGATAAACTGAATTTAAAGAAATAATAAAAATAAGCAGTTTTATATTAAATTTTCTAAATTAATATTCTATTCACTCGTAATAAATTATTATAAATATTCCTGAACACTATGTTATAAAAATACGAATTTCATTTTAAATAATATCCACATTTTTTATAATCATTTATAATTAATATTACACTTATCGACAATCGCAGCTGTTGCGGAATTAATGCAACTAAATTAAATTAAAAATCACGCAGAAATAGATCGTAACGTCGAGTTACATTCAGTTTCAAAACGATGTTACTTAAATTCCTTATTTATACAACCGGAAGTTGAATTGCTTAATTATGAATGATACGCGCTTTTGATTCTTTTTTTTCCCCGGCCACGGAAACATGTTGCCGCTTTATACGATTTCATTGAATTGATATATCGTCCGACTGCATTCCTTCTGTAAGAACGAACACCCACTATTATTTTCAGTACAACAATATCGACTGTTGTTCGAAACGATGATAACCGATCGATGATTAATCCTGTGGAATGCAGTACCGACAAATTAATCCTTGAACTTTCAATAAGAGAAACAGCGAGAAGAATTTTTCATCTCGCATTAATGTTATATCGAGTTCAGCAAACTGTGTATTTGTTTTGTAAAAGTACTTTCACTTTTATTTCTTCCAATTAAACATCTACGTTTCATTGCATTTTATTTATTTATTTAGTTAGAGTTTGTTTCAGAGTAATCAGATCTATGTGTATGTGTGTACTGTTATATAAAGAGAGAGCCGATTTTTGTGTTCGCGAAGAACTCGTAATTTTGTATCAACGTAAAGATATGTAAAAACTGGACATCCTGAGAGGTTTGGCGGTATTTTCACGGGAACATAAAAAGATTACAATTTATGCATCCCTCTATACTTTATACTTACTATAAATTGAGGAATATACAATTTCAGTTTATGTGTTCTTTCTGTAATTTATAATTGATATAAATCGAGAAATATACCAATACAATTTTTATATCTTTCTATACATTATAATTACTATTAATTGAAAGATATAGAATTACAATTTACGTATCTTTCTATAATTTATAATAGCTATAAATTGAGAAATATACAATTAGAATTTATATGTCTTTCTATAATTTATAACTACAATATTTTATGAGATATAAAATTACAATTTATGTATCTTTCTATAATTTATAATTACTATAAATTGGGAAATATACAATTTCAATTTATGTATCCTTCTATAATTTATAATTGCTATAAATTGAGAAATATACAATTACAATTTACGTATCTTTCTATAATTTATAATTACTATAAATTGAGAACTATGCAATTTCAATTTATGTGTCTTTCTGTAATTTATAGTTACTATAAATTGGGAAATATAGAATTATAATTTATGTATCCTTCTATAATTTATAATTACTATAAATTGAGAACT
>SMSQ01001881.1:0-11959 GCA_019453375.1 Ctenoplectra terminalis | reverse complement strand
AACTATACAATTATAATTTACGTGTCTCTCTATAATTTATAATTGCTATAAATTGAGAAATTACAATTTTCATACCCATTCAATAAAAATACTAAAACTAAACAAAATTTTCCCTGCATGTAATATTAGATATACATTATTTTAATTAACAATCTATACTATCCTATGAAAAGGGATCCAATTTTTATATTCGCTCAAAACTCGAGAACCACCGAACCGATCTTCCCTAAATTTTAAAACATTATTCCTAAATACCCTAGGACGGTCATAGACTCAGCAGCGCGCCTCAAGAACGCGTTATTAACGTATAATTAACATGTACATTTTTTTCACGTGTACAACTGTTCTGCATCTTCTCGCGCGCTTTTTCGATAGAGCAAAGCCTCGCAACCGCTGTGCCGCGGCACGCTATAATTTCTTACACTGTAATCAATGTTATTAACCTGATAACGTTAATTAATCATAGTAATATTTTAAAGTAATAACGTTAATTATTAGCGACCATACGTTTTAGAACAATAAGCAATTTTTAGCCCACAAATGAGACAGAAATGCGTAAAAAAGAAAAAAATGGCTGAGAGGTTTTGGAAGGCCGCACGAATTTTTATTTTCCAGCTTTTTCAACCGTATAAATTTTTTTTATGGGGCTTTAATGTCGCGTTGGTATCTAGGTTATTGGCGACAAGGGATTCTGTAAAGGCTCGCTAAACTTTTTTTAAAAAGATTGGCGATGATTAAATACTTGATACTGCTGTGTCTTATCAATCTTGACAATTTTAATATTCACACGGAAAGTAGCAAAAGATTATTACTCAATTAAAAAAAATATATTAATTTATCTAATCCAAACTTCGAATTATTTGAAAAACAGATCAAAATTTGTGAGTATGAAAAGTATGGAACTTAACACTAGATTTACGGAACCCGTCAATTTGACGTTTTTCTAATTTCGGGTTTAAGTTTAACAAGTGTGCGAGCGGAAATTGTAAGCTGGAAATAAAATTTATATACGAAACATATACTAAATGAATCTCTACTGATAAAAATTGATCGATTTAAAGTAAAGTGAACTAATTGTGTTACGGAATATTTATATTTTAATGTACCCATCAAAATGATCCAATCAAGGTCCGTAAATCTAGTGTTAAACTAAACAGAGATCGTTTTGAGGCCTACGTAAAAATAAATCTTTACTCTTTTGTTACATTTTGGGAATTTTATTTTATTTATTTATTTATCATTGTACTATTCAATTTTATTTCTGTACAGGTAGTTCATTTATATCAGTTATTTAGTAAAAAATTATCAAATCAAAGCGAGAAACTGTAATGGTAATTTTTTGCGATATGCGAACAAAATTTCGGTTATGGAGGATTAATTTAAATTTTCGTTTTGATTATTTATAAATTATTAAAAGTAATTAAACTAGTAATTAAAAATTATTTTTTATTATTTTAATAGTTTTAATTGTTTATGAAACGATCGGAAAATGAGCATTAGTAAAATACGCGAATAAACGCGTTGATATTACTGTGCACAGTTTAAATAACACAAAAAGAAACTTGTACGTGAATATTGAAAGTGTGAAGAAGTGGAAGAAGAGTTTTCTCGCGAGAGACACGTTATAATTAGTTAAATGGCTCGTTTAATATTCCGTCACTCGGATAATCGTGTATCATCAGTCGCAAGAAAATTGTCGATCTCGTTTGTATGGCGATCATCGTTCGTCCGCGATGATCATTATGTCAATTGGCGATCATTGATGTGGAAAGTCGCAAAATTGAAAGCTCGAGAGATCTCACCAGGCGCCATTTTAACTTCCTGGCTAACAGCGTATTTAAAATATCTTTAAACGCTCGCCATTTTGTAACAACCACGAACGCGATCTAATTTTTAGTAACCTTAATAAATTTAGTAACGACTACTGATTTAACAATAAAAATATATCTATAATTGTTTAATTAATTCCTTTTTTTTTCAAATAATGTGCACCAATTTAGTAAAACTTCTTATAATAAATAATAAATAATATTATTAACCTTCTGTGATACAATTTAATTAAAAATAATTCTCCACGCCTATACTATTTACTTTATTTATTTTAAATCTGTTTAAATCTATTTAAATTTATTTTAAATCTTTGCAAAAAAAATAGTTATCACTAGACTGCGGATTTTTATGGAAATTCATTACATAATTAATACTAAATATTAAATCATATTAATCTATAATTAAAAAAAAAACAATTCAATGAATTCTGCATTCAATGAATAAATATCGTAGACAATTTTTCGTAACTTTTAACTTGTTAACTGAATGATAGTTAATAGAGTAGTGTCAAAATTAGTTTTGTGAAATTTTTGTAAACTGCAGTTCAGATATTAAATATAAAACTGATAGAAAAATAGAATACAGGTATTTTTAGGACTAAATACCTACTCCTCTTTCTACACTCTACTGTGACGATTTAAGAATTTAAATGGTCTCCATAAAAAAGGTACATAGTACTAAAATTCTACATATTTTCAATTTTAATAAATCTTAATAATAAAACTAAAGAAAATAAATATAATAAAATAATAAAAATATGGTAGAGAATATTTCATTAAGTTTCAAGTTTCTGTTTCGTGTGTAAGTAGATCACTTGTTGAAAAGTCGTTTAAAGTCGAAGGGTTGAATAATTGTAGCATAAAAAAATAAGAGAGAAAAATAGAACATTTATAGTATTTGTTAATGCCTGTATCAAGTAAATTGATACGACTGCAGAATACGATATAATATATATTGTAGTATGTTTTTTTTTATTTTCATTAAAAGTGAAATTTCACCTGACTTTCATTCTTTCGCGATTCAAAGAACTTTCTTAAGCATAACAACTGCGATAAATTTTTAACGACCATCGTGTTAAGGAAATAGCGAAACATTTTAACAAAATACCTTCATCCTCCGATACGAGATCTGAAACCATAAATATTGAATACTGTAATCAGTAAAATTGCATTAAAGGATAGACGTTAAAATTATAATTACTTAACTACATTCGCACTTTCTATTTTAATTGAAGAGTAGCTTAAACAAACGTATTCGTTGTAAATTATGGAGATAATTTGTCGGTATTTAAAAAATTTAGTTACGGTTTCAAAGAAATGAAGAATAAATTAGTAAAATGTAATGAGAGAGGGATCGGAAGATTACATAAAATTGGAAAACCATGGAAATAGATAAATAGAAAGCTGTCTAAAAAAAATTGCAGAAAATGCACTGCGAATATTTATGCAACTTCCTATTTTTGTGAATATAATTAAAAACAATAGAAGTTACACAGGCACTAAATATTATAATAAGTATCATATTTTGGGTTTATTTAGTTGTTTTTTTCTTATTATGTGCATTCTTGTATTTTTGTGCCTTCAGATTTTCCGTAAGTGGAAAAATCTATAAAATCAACAGTCTAGTGACGTTGATTAAGTATTAAATTGTGTTTTATTACTATAGTAAGAAGTTTTTTAAGAATATTAAGAATTATATTAACTTTTTTAAGAATATTAGGAATTTTATTAGGTTTCTTAAGATTATTAAAAATTATATTATGTTTTTTAAGAACGTTAAGAATTATATTAAGTTTTTTAAGAATATTAAGAATTATATTAAATTTTTTAAGTATATTAACAATTATATTAAGTTTTTTAAGAACATTCAGAATTATATTAAGTTCTTTAAGAATATTAAGAAATTTTGAACGAGCGTTGAATTAAATTTTACAAATAAATTATTTTAATACCAAACATATTCTTTTACATATTAAAATATTGTGTAATGGAAATTTTTCTATCTAGATATCTTACTGGCAATGAAAATGTGAAAATTCAGCCAAATTATTGACAGTTTTTAAAAACATATTGAATATGAACTAGTTAAGTTAAAGTGTCGAAAGTGGCTCGGCCCGCAAAGGGTTAATCGCCGGTAGTTCTAGTGTTAAAGCTTTCCAATCCCTACATCATTATTTAACACTAACCGTATCACACTCGCTCAAATTAAAAATTTCTCAAAATTAAAAATTACACATTCCCGGCAAGAAAGAAAAAAATATAAAGTCTGTTCGTTGAATAGAAAATGGAGCGGAACCAGATATAGTTTCAAATTATGCCAAATACCATTGCACGAAGGAGAAACGCTTCACCGGATATACTCTGAAGAATCATTCAAGTTCGCAACTCCGAGGGTTAATATTGTTAAGATAACGGACTAACACAAGTTTATGATACGGACACGCCAGCTGCTATTTTTGAGGACTTGTTAATTTTACCGTTTTTTGCACGCTAGTAATTTAATAATCAAAAGAACCGTCGAAACCTTAGTTACTACCCGAGCCTTGGGCCTCTCTGCTCAATAGCAATTGACGTATCATAATCTTTACCCCTCGGACTACGGACTCGACGAACACATGGCCGCCACCTTTGACTTTACTCGATTCACCGAAATATTTCCACCACCCAAGGACTGCTTGTAGAAAACGCCTCAACTCCAGAAACGCACACTGTTAAGGACAGCGAACGACTTAACTTATGATACGGACGAACTCTAGCTATTTTTGAGAACGGTCATTTTCACGTCTGGCATGTTATTAGTTTACGACCTAGAAACTGGCCAATATTTCGGTGTTTGTCGATTTCTGCTCAATAGCAAAGTGCCGTACCCTAAATCCTCACCAAGAACTGACTCGCGTGTACTTCAGCTGCGACCTTCTGACTACCTGACTTGGGACTGACGCACGAACTCTGAAGGCGTGACATTGACCGCCTCTCTTGACACCAGAATTTTGAACCGATTGGGCATAGCATGCCTCCCACCCTCTTGGCGACGACACGCCTAACGAGGGTGTCTAATATTTAAGGAATGTCACCAGGAGAACTAAATCAGAATTGAACGAGAATTGAACTAGAATTGAACAAGCATGGGATAAGAATTGTATTAGAACGGCACAAGAACTGAACTAGAACTGCATTAGAACTGTGAACAACATTAGAACTAAATTCGAACTGTACCAGAACTGCATCAGCAATCAGCTGCATCAACTATCAGAACTATTGTGAACTATTACACTGTGAAACTTGTAATTTCTGAATCAAATATGTAAGAGTCAGGCACTACCTGCGACGGGACGGCGCCAGTAGATGGGCCTCTCGAGTGGTGGTGCGAATGTATTTATGGTTGCGAGTGAGAATGATCCGGGTATGTTTGGAAAAGTGTGACCGTGGACGAATCTTGGGTGGTCGAAAGAATGTTAGCGAAGAGTGGCTGGGTTATGTCAAGTGTATGTTTGGAACCGAGAAACTGGGCCGTGGGAATGAAGTCTACGTGACTGCGTGATTGGAAGGGATGGATGCGAAGATTTTGAGTGCGAGTGAAAAAGGGATGTATGTGGAAAAAAGATAGAGCGATTGAGGGATGTGCATTTAAGCGAGTGAATGTTCGGGGCGCGAGAGATTGTGCGGCAAGAGGGCAGTGAGGAAAGAGAGCAGCGAGGAGAGACAGAGTGATTAAGAGTATTGTTTTAGTATTGTTAAAACTTCAGTAGTTATTGTTATTATTATTGTTATTTAATAAAACCAAATAATTCCCACGCGCCACAGAGCTCGATTATTCTGACAAAGACTTGAGAAAGTGTTAGTGACTTCCGATCTTGCGTTCTTCCGTTTCTTCCGCTTTATTTCCGTCTCTCTCTCTCTCTTTTCCTCTCCCTTACGAATATATTATCTGTTATTATTATAAATCGTGTTGGCATCTTTGATGCTATATAATCGACTCCGCGAACACTGTGGGAGTCAACACACACAGATTGGACAAGACAATTTTCTCGCTACAAAAATTAGCTTCAAGGATACACCCCTGGACGGACAGAATTTAGATATAAGGACACATATACATTAGTTAACACTTTGAGCGCCACGCGAATTCTTAAGGAAATCCCCGTCAGGCCGCGCGTGCTGCTTAGAAGCGCTGGTATTTCGACATAGCAATGCGAAGCGCACTACTAACTAATTGAAATTTACTCGATACAGCTGTGTAAATATATTAGGGCCATTGTTTCTTAACGTAGTAGAAGATATTTACGTTTAGAATGAAATGCTTATAGACATTCATTCGACGCGTTAGGCGTCATAAAAAAATTAACAGTGCACCTTACAAGTTGCCGAGAAGAAGACATTCCATCTGACATTACTGCAACAACTTCTAAAAAACAACGACACAAACACCAAAAAGAAAAAACCTGGAAACGTCTCTGCAGTGCGAAAATATTGTGAATCGTGTTATGAAAAAAATGCGACACGATATGGTAGAGCAATGGCCAGAAAAACGACTAAACGAGTTGTCGCATTTTGTGATACCTGCGAAGGACAACCGTTTTTATGTTTACCGTGTTTCAATAAAATCCATTAAAATGCCTTAATTATATAATCCTGTAATGAATAAAAATTAAGTAAATTTTAAATAAATTTTCAGTAATTACTTAAAACAATGTAAATTTTTTAGTTTTATGTCATACTCTACACCGTCAGCCACCGATGGCTGACGTGGCACTCAACGTGTTAAACGGATACATTCGGACAGATACATTCATTAACCCATTGCCGCACACTTTTTATTTCGAAGTGGCGCTCAGAAACACACTTTTTTTTCTTCAATTGTTTATGTCTACCAGATGAAATTGAGTGTAACTTGTATATTTGGAAGTGAAAATTATCACATTTGGCCACAGGAATTTTATAAAAAAAACTTTTGACGGCTATAACCGTCATTTGCTCATCATATTTTTTTAATAATTAAAATTTGCACGACGTCTATAGCCGTCATTTGCCTACATATCGACAAAAATTTGACGGCTATAGCCGTCATTTGCGGCAATGGGTTAAGGACTCGTTCGTTCATTAATCACCATAGTACTTTCCTTCTCATTCTTGGACATTGGACAGTGATATCTGCTAAATTGTGTCGTACACCTAAATATATTTAAATAAAGTATTGTTATCGTTTGGCAATTGTTTATTGCTACATACACGGCTCCACGAACTTTGTGGGAGCTAAACAAATATTGTTGGTATTTTACCCAAAATACGTATAATATTTCTACGCGGATAAGAGTTGGGTATAATACCAGCGATCACAAATCACTCGCTCCAGCTCGACACCGTCGGATGAAACACGAAAAGCCAGCAAATAAGCGATCAGTAAATCGTCATGGCGCGTTCTCGGAGCGAAATTGATTTTTGATTGGCCCATCGCGTTTACCGGCCGATCTTGCAATGTTCGCGCCCTCGAGGCCGTCTCCTGAAGAGGGTTTCGAGCTAAGAGTACGGCGAACTCCGAGCAACGTACACGGAATCAACGTTTCCGTGTGCATTCGTGTGCACTCGGATCACGTTGATGCATAAGTGGACGCATAAGCGAATCGAGGATACCGTAAGACGAGCGTGCAACACGTAACGCAACGAACCTCGGCCAGGAAGGAAGGCTTTTATAGTGAATGAGCGATCCTGACTACCCGATTTCGAATACGTTTCCGCGAATGAGACAGTGGAATGGAATTTCGATTGATATCGTAGGGATTATTCTATGGTGGATCTCGCGTGTGTTGTTGGGAGGTACCGTAAGCCGAGAAAACATTAGCATAGCGAGGCAGTTGGTTTGCCTTAATTATGTAACTGTTAAGCATTTTTTGATCTATATATAATGTTTAATCGTTAAGTAATGTTAATATCTGTGTATAATTTCTTAATCATTTTGCGATTTATATATAATGTTTAATCATTAGCTAATGTTAATATCTGTATATAATATCTTAATGATTTTTTTATCTATATATAATGTTTAATCATTAACTAATGTTAATATCTGTATATAATTTCTTAATCATTTTGCGATTTATATATGTTTAATCATTAGCTAATGTTAATATCTGTATATAATATCTTAATGATTTTTTTATCTATATATAATGTTTAATCATTAGCTAATGTTGATATCTGTATATAATGCCTTAATCAGTTTGTGATTTTATTATTGTTATTTTTTATTTATTTAATGATTAATGATTTAATTATTACTTAATTTTAATTCGTTCCGAAGGTTTTCGCGTAGGTTGAAAAATCGTGTGAGTCGAGTAAAACTTCAATTCGGTCAATGTTTTGTAATATGTCATGTATATTAAAAAAAAAAGAGGATAAAAGATCAAAGAAATTATCATTTATTGATATATTGCAACATTTTACAAAAAGGTACACGAGTACAGTAGGGGCCACAGTAAATCCTTAATTTTTTAATGTATTAATACATTAGAAAAATATTTTCAGAATTGACAATGAAAGAAAGCTTACTTTCTTCAGGCTTTTTCGGTTGTGGGTTCCCATCAACCTTTTGAGTAGTAAGTTTTATTCTTACTCAATCACTCTCCGGAGAGTTTTTTTTCTTTTCAAATAATAAAATATAAGGGTTTACATGTTTAATTTGTTTGTTGGCGTTATTATTAATAATATTTCGCGAAATACTAGGTTGACCAATAAGTTGGTGCAGTTTTTAGCGATAATTCTTTCTAGCGCATTGAAATGCAACTGAATTCAAATAAAATCTTCAGAACAAAAGGTGAGTTAGCGGTTCGAATGAACGATACATTATTGAATAAAAATATTGCCTTTTATAATAAAAAAATCGCTTCTTCTTTACATGTTAAAATCTGCACCAACTTTTTGGCCAACCTAATAAAATCCGACAAAACTATTAAAAGACCTAATTAGTGTAATTTAGTAGAACTACAAAGTTTACAAAGTATTAAATTATTCAACAAACTGTGTTGTTCAGAAGTGGCGAAATTTTATTAGCCACTACTGTATATTTAGATATAAACTATTCAACTATGCAATTCAATTTTGATTTGAGATATTCAAATATTTATCTAAAGTTATTTAAATTGGAGCCTTCCTTTTTCTTCCTGAATTAATTTGTAACTTCAATTTTATAATAATTTAAAACTAATTTTATAAAGATTCAAATAGAATTTTATATTATTTTATAAATTTTAAAAAGTACTTTTTTAATTTAACAAGTATTTTCCAAAACGTGTTTTATTTAAGAAAAAAAGGTATATTGCATTATTCATTATTACGAAGCTGAGTCTTAATTAATTAATCAATGACAATATTTATACCAATTTTTCTAATTAGTAATAAGTCTGAAATAAGTAATATTGCAATCTTAATAAGGATGCTGCTCGATTAATCACAGTACTATATTTTTATTACATAATTAAAATTACCAAAAAAACTTACAGGATAGGAAATAAAGGTTCCGCCAATAGAAAACGATGAGATAATACATAATAAGTGACGTGTTATTGGATGAAGCATTCCAACATAATCCATACTGAAATTAAAATTATAAACCGTGGTTCGTATCTGTTATCAATTACACAAACTTCCTTATTGTGTCGCAGAAGAAAAATACGAAATTAATTAGTAGTTTTTACGAAACGTAAATGTCTCTTGAGTTAGTGAGATTTTTTTGGACGTCCAAGCAATACCTTGTTAAGAAAAACGCACATCGCATAATAGATTAAGGAGTACATGCTCCACGCGAAAGAAAGCTACGGCTACACTTTATGGTTTCCTGTATGTTTATGGACACATAATAGTGAAAACCGTTCAATTTATTATGCACATTTTTATATTTTACACGTTTTAAACTGCTTCAACGATTTCGCTCATTTGAATTTCTTCGATGCTGTAGAATACAGAGCACGGATCGCAATTAACCTTTTCAGTATAATCGTTAACGTCGCAGTCATTTCATACGATGCGGTTTTTTCATTCAATAATTTTGACGAGTCAAAAAAAACTTGCCGTATTGTAGGGATGTTAGATTGCTGGCGAGTGTCTCAATAAAGACTCACCAATGGACACTGTCCGATGAACAATAAATATTTATTGGCTAATAACTATACTCAATATTACGATGCTCGCTCTCTAATTCTCTTTACTCGACTCACTCCTCTCGACTCTCGACTCTCCTTTACTAAACTCTGACTCACCCTGACTAACCCTGACTAACCCGCACGCACATTTTCTCCATCCATTTATTCCCTGATTCTCTCTTCTTCTATTTCTCAATCTCTTTCACTCTGCTCAGGCATTCCCAGAAACTCCTCGGTCACACGATATTCCCTGTCACTCGGTCCAAATACTCTTTTCTCGCGCGTCTATCGCTCGGCCCAAACACTCGTCTCTCGCACTTCGACCACACTGTCCCAAACACTCTTTATTCACACCTCTATCACTCCAGATTAAACATTCACACCTCAGACTTACCATTCCCACAGTATCCTAATCTTTATCACCGAGGACTGATGCACGTGAATATCAGCTGCTACCTTTGACACCGTTACTTGTGAACCTACCTGAATTAGGACCGACGCACGAAGGCTGAGGGCGTGACACTGACCACCTCTCCTGACACCAGAATTTTTAACTCATTGAACATAGCATGCCTCCCACCCTCCTGGCGAAGACACGCCTAACGAGGGTGTCTAGTATTTAAACTACTGTTACTGACTATTATAATTATTGATTACGGATTTTATTGATTACGAATAATTATCGATTGAACACGGAACACTAGTGACGAGGTGAGATTTCTCTGCGTATTTTCTGAACTGAACTTTGAACATTGTACACGTGAGAACTATGAACTGTAGAACCGGAACTCGTACGTACATGACAAATATAACACCTATATTTATTATTGTACATTGTTGACTCCCACAGTTTGCGTGGAGCCGAATATTTAGCGTCATCAAGATGCCAACACGTTTTATAACAATTAATATAGGTGATATATTGAGTTCGGTTCGTACAAGTTCAGTTCAATAGTTCACAGTGCTGATGTGTTCAGTGTTCAATAATCAGTTCTTAGTTCTTAGTTCGTTGATTCCCAATTCTCCTCAAGTTCAATTCTAATTATAATTCACAAGTTCAATGTTCTTATTCGCCAGCTCTTATTCCTCCTAATAGTAACAGTGACAGTTCTTATGTACTAGACACCTTCGTTAGGCGTGTCGTCGCCAAGAGGGCGGGAGGCATGCTATGTCCAATCGGCTAAAAATTCAGGTGTCAAAGGAGGTGGTCAATGTCACGCCCTCAGAGTTCGTGCGTCAGTCCTAAGTCAGGTAGGTTCAGAGGTAACGGTGTCAGAAGGTAGCAGCTGAAGTACACGTGCGTCAGTTCTTAGGAAAGATTAGGATACTAGAAAGATAGGCACTTTGCTATTGAGCAGAAAGCGACAGGATGGCGCCGNCTCGGCCCAAACACTCGTCTCTCGCACTTCGACCACACTGTCCCAAACACTCTTTATTCACACCTCTATCACTCCAGATTAAACATTCACACCTCAGACTTACCATTCCCACAGTATCCTAATCTTTATCACCGAGGACTGATGCACGTGAATATCAGCTGCTACCTTTGACACCGTTACTTGTGAACCTACCTGAATTAGGACCGACGCACGAAGGCTGAGGGCGTGACACTGACCACCTCTCCTGACACCAGAATTTTTAACTCATTGAACATAGCATGCCTCCCACCCTCCTGGCGAAGACACGCCTAACGAGGGTGTCTAGTATTTAAACTACTGTTACTGACTATTATAATTATTGATTACGGATTTTATTGATTACGAATAATTATCGATTGAACACGGAACACTAGTGACGAGGTGAGATTTCTCTGCGTATTTTCTGAACTGAACTTTGAACATTGTACACGTGAGAACTATGAACTGTAGAACCGGAACTCGTACGTACATGACAAATATAACACCTATATTTATTATTGTACATTGTTGACTCCCACAGTTTGCGTGGAGCCGAATATTTAGCGTCATCAAGATGCCAACACGTTTTATAACAATT
>SMSQ01001872.1:0-16299 GCA_019453375.1 Ctenoplectra terminalis | reverse complement strand
AAAAAAAAAAAAAGAGAAGATTACAATTGATTCGCTCGATTAAAAGTTTTTCTTTCACTTCCTGTTTCTCTTTTTGTTATTTCTTCCGCCTGCGAAGACCAGTCACGTCGAGAGAGGGTGTAGATTCGTTTTCGATCTTATTCCACACGGAATTCTCAATGAAACGCGTCGAGCGTGAAATAAAGAAGCGGCGAGCTTGTTCGTGTGTAGGAAGGATCGAGGGACCTTTAGGGTCGAAATATTTTTCAGCTGACACGTCGAGGCTGAGTCGTTTAGAACTGTAGGCTTTGCCGGGACTTTATACGTTTCGATATTCCGGGGAAGATAATTTGTATGGATCGGAAGGGTTGTTTTAACGCTAAGAGTAGAGGTTGGGTTTCAATCTTAGGAAATTTATTATCCTATTACAAGGAGCTGAGAAAAGAGAAGCGATTTGATAAGGTTAAAAAGGATCTCAGCTTCCTCAGGGACACGAAAAATAATTTTCTAGTTTCTAAATGGGAATCTTTCTTTTTTTCTCTCAATTTGATAAACTTTTAATGAAAACTTCTTCGGGGACGCGATAAATAATTATCTAGTTTCCAAATGGGAATCGTTCCTTTTCTTATCAATTTAATAAACTCTTAACGAAAACTTCAACGGCTAAAGAAATAATTTTTCATTGCGCCAGGAAAATAAATTGTATTTTTAAAAATTGATAAACCTTTTACGTTTACAAGTCACAAAAGATACGAGTTATTGATTTATCGCGATCATCGCGCGTACGTAACTTACTGTCTTCCGTCACGAGTAATATTGCAGCCGAACTTTGATACATAAATCCCCATCGATCAGCTCGTTTTATTTCCCGCAAGTCAGGTATCGTTATAGGAAAAAAAGGAGAAAAAAAAAAGGAACGAAACAAGGGCAGTTTGATTTATCGTACCTTCAAAGTTCCAAGTAGTATCGCGTTTCGAATCGTTTTATCGAACAGCATCTCGTTTTCGCTTATTGCTCGCGGTGCTTTTTCCGAGCGCTTTTTAGAGTCTTTATAAGGCGGTCAGTGGTGGAGGTAAAGAGTGGAAAATTTTCAAAGGGTCCACGCTCGAGATAGTGGGAAGCCATCACGTGAAAAGCTCGTTTGGTTGAGGCTCTGAGGGAAAAATGACGAATAACGAGATTTAAGAGAAAGGGCAGATACACGGAGGAAAGAGAATATTAGGACTGTAACCTGACGCCTTAAAAATTTCCTTTTCCAAGCTTGATCCAACTATCGGTTGATCTTGCAATTAATGTGAATACTATATGAAAAATTCAACAACCAATTAAAAAAGTATGTCACAACTGAAGTAGAATGAAAAATTAATAAGCACATGGAAGAATATTGTAGGAAAGAAAGAGTTTTAATAATTGATGATTGTAAATAAATTGTTTTGTTTCACTCTTTTCGAAAACAGAAAGATACTCGTACCACTTACGAGATGACCAAGTATGTTTCAAATTTAAATACGAAAGTAGAGACGACAGGTTCAGCTATTTAGCATAGAAAATTAGAGAATTGGTAGAAATAGAGAGTTTCATAAAATTTGTTCGATTTGCTAGAAATTTTTAATAAAAAAACGTGGTTTAATTAGGAGTTATATTTATTATAATAAAATTAGAATATTGGTAGAAATAGGGAGTTTAATAAAATTTGTTTTACCATAAAATTTTAATAAAAAACCAGTTGAGGTTTTTGACATGATTTAATTACGAGTTATATTTGTTGTAATAAAATTGAAATATTGGTAGAAATAGGGAGTTTAATAAAATTTGATTTACCAGAAATTTTTAATAAAAAAACAGTTGAGGTTTTTGACATGATTTAATTACGAGTTATATATCGGTGGTTCGATCTTTGATTTCAGCTGCACACCACCACCACCATCACCATGAGGGCACAGTTAAATCTGCTCACTGCAGCAGCGAGCCCAGACTGACTGACAACGATATCAGTCCTGGTCTCAGGAGAAGGGGAAGTCGAAGAGGACAAAGTATGCACCATAGTCATCACAGAAAAAGCAATGCATTTTTGGACGTTCCTGACACATCGTCTCAGATTCCACCGAGGGAAGATGGCGAGGACGAGGACAGTTATAGGCTCAGAAGCTTCAGTTTCACCAGCAAGGGTAAGTTTTTCTAACGAAAACAAAAGATATATTTTTGCAGAGCGAGATTTGAAATTTCTGATTATATTTCTTCATATTTCTGAAATTTTTTATTAACCAATTCGAAACTAAGATTTTTCAAAATACGGTCTAAGAGCCAACTGATAATATAAAAATATAAATTTATGATCATTACACACACCACGTGCGATTGGTATTTTCTCTACCTACCGCGTTGCACACCTGATCTTTAATTGATCTCGAACGAGTTAAGAAGTAAATTTAATCCTCTTTCTTTCCCAATTTGCGTGTTTTAATTAAAAAAAATACAGATCAATTTTTCCTAATCGACAAATATTGCATTTTCCTCAAATATAATCAAAGACGGTATAACACTTATTGATCATCGACCAAACTGTAACTTAAACCCATCGCTAGATTGTGCATTTTTATGCATTCGTAGGATATTTAAAGCTGCAAAATTGCACAGAATGCATACGATATTGAAACAGAAAAAAATTACAAATGATCTAAACTGCTTTTTACAATACCTAGCGGGGGAAACAATCTTTTACCCAAGTTCTACTTTCTTTCACTATATTCTCAAAGAATACGAAATTGCATGAAAAACTATCGATTAACAGTCTATTGATCAACGAAAGAAGTTGCTGTAACAAAACTGTAATTTTGTCCATTCCTGTCTCCCCGACGAACAAAGACGTTTCGATTCCATCCTCGTGAACAATTCCTCGGGTGATTGCCCATTGTTTCCCCTACACGAAAGATCGTTTTCTCTCCGAGCTCTCGAAAGATCATCCTCGAACGATTCCTATCAGGTTTATCGGGCCTCGTGGTTCGAGCCGGGTTTCTGCTTCGAATTCGTCTTCCGAGCTCTGGCCTGTGCTCGTCGAGAAAAGCCGTGCCAGAAATACTCGTTTTCGCGGTAGCCAGAGAAAGAGGTTGGTTGGATGGAAAGAGAGAGAAAGAGGTTAGAGAGGAGGCAGTAGAGGCGAGATAAGCGAAAATAGAGTATCTATAGTTGTGACGTCGTACTACTTCCTCGAACCGGTTGCTCGCCACGCGAGTTTTCAGAGCCAACGAACGCGCGTGAAAGCCGTTTACTCGTTAATCCCCTCTCGTGCTCTCGATTCCCAAAGAGACATTTAGATTCGTGTAATTGCAGCCGTGGCTCGAGAAAAGTCTTCCCGCACGCGCATGTGCGCGCCATGGGAATGTTGTAAACGAACTAGGAGAGCTGTTTCTCGAAGGGACGAGAGAAAACCGAGCAGGATTTTTATGAACCCTTGGTTAACGCTTCAACTGCCGACGATTAAAGTATATTTGTACCGAACAAATCGCAATAATGAATGTTTGAATAAATATATGATTGAAGAGAAACGAATCTTTGATCGTGCTTTGATCGTACAATATTTGTTTTTGGAAATAATCAGGGAAAATACTAAAAAATATAACGTTAGGAGTTTGTAGGATTTGTATGAGAAATTATTCACCATTCCATTGTTGATTTTACCGTTTCGGTAATTTTAATAAATTAAATTTAAAAATTAGTTCGGTGTGTTGCAGAGACGATTTATAGGATGGGAGAAACTGAAATTCGAATTATACCAATAAGCGTAAAAATATTCTCAGATTATTTAAAACGATTTAACTGGAGCATGATTGTTTTTTTTTTTTTTATAATTTTAGAGGATGGATAATGTTAATAATTGGTTAAAAAGTGAAGTATTGTTTGGGACATTGCTTCGATTTTTTTTATGCGTTAATAAGTAGGTATTTTTTTTTTATTTAGTTCGTAATTATGAGTTGGATAGGTGTGCAGTAGAATGTGTCGGTCTTTGGTCAGACACCTTACGTATATATGATATTCTATGATGTTTGATATTAAATTGCGTGGATAAATTTTCTCATTATATTTTTAATAAATTACGTTTCCAATTCTAAAGTACGTTTAATTATTTTTTATTATTATTTTACAAGCGTTATTATTATTGTATCTCTTTTTTTATAATTTATGTTCCAAATTTAATTTTCATTTCTATGGGTATTTTTATCAGTTTTTTAATTATTTTCTTTTAATTTTTGTCTTTCTTATTGTTTAATTCTCGAATCGTTTCGCTCGCAAGTTCCATTTGCTTCAGGAATTTCACGCAATAAGTCACTGGGAAATTCACAGTGAGTTCTGAAAATATTTTTTAGCGCCTCGTGCTATCGAAAGGAATTGGTGATGCCACAGAGGAAAGGGTTTGGTTGAATGTTTTTTGAGACGTCTGATTCATCTTCGGACCGATATTTGTCTTCGCTGTTTTATCTTATGGTTGGCAGGGATCTCTATGAAAACATTTGATTCACGTGATCGCGAATATTTGTTGTTCCTTTTCCCTTCTCTCTTTCTTCCTCGCTTCTCAATCATCGACTTCTGCTGAGAATGATTGTTTTACGAATTTCCTATCCTTTATTGTTACTTAAATATTATTATTATCGTTTCCTGGAATTGTTCCGAACGTTACTTCGCCCGTTTCATTAAGAAAGTTTTTGATTCAAAGACGTTGATATTGAAATAAAACAATTAGAAACTCATAATTGCGTGTAATTAAATATTGTATCGCAGTGCTTGATATTCTTCTGAACTTTGGATGCTATGTTCGCTGAAAACTTTACCTGAAAAGAATAAGTAAAATAAGGATTCTTGTTCAAAGTATTCATCCTTTTTATAATTATAAGGCAAATAAGTTTCTCTTTCCTCAAAACTCGTAATAAAAAATACTAAATAATTAACTTTCCATAAGATATAAAAAATCAAACTTCTTGACTGTAATTTTACCTCATTTTTCTACTTATTCCAGAAACATCGTATTGTCTGTTTAAAAATTATTTTCTGCGAAAATGCTACCCTTTTCTCAAAATTCATAATAAAAAGTACTAAATAATTAATCTTCCATAAAATATTATAAGAAATCAAATATCCTGACCATAATTTTCCTATATTTCTCTACATTTCCTAGAAATAATATAAAAAGAATTACCATTTGTAAATGAGAACTCGAGATGCAAGAGAAAACCCACCCCTTCGAAGCATTTACGAATAAAGATCAAAGGTGAACAGTCTCTGGTTGGATGTTTATCGTAGCTCGCGGGAAATTCTGTCTTTAATCTAATCGTATTTCTCGATTTCTCGTTAAACAATTTCCGGGAAACGATCGTTCGAGAGGAGGTCCATTTGCCTTCCGGGTGTACGCCGCTTTAGATTCGAAAGTATCGCTGCGGCCTGCTAAGTTTATCGAGTGCACGGCTGGCTGCGAAATTAATATTTCTCGTGGCTGTTCTGCTTCGCCAATGAAATCTGACATCGTGCATCTTTCCAGCTTAAAGAGGCGCCCATTATGTAGTCGTTGCACCCACTGATTACGTCAATTAGAGAGTAGATAAGCTCAATCGTGCAGCACGCGTGCGAGTGTAATTACAATTTTTTGCTTGGAATAATTTCAAGAGTCAGAATACTTATTGCGCTGCTTCAATTTTAAATAATTACCTTAGGTCAGTGTTTCCCAAAGTAGGTTCTGCGATAAAATAAGTTTAAGATCTACCGCCTTCGATTAAACAGCTCCGTTAACCATGCAAACGAGTCAGATCGAATGAAATTCTTATTTTTAGGTTTTTTTGTGTTTGAACTCGATCACCTCGGTTGCTTTCTTTTCGAACGAATTGGTTCAAAGTATTTATTTATTTATTTTTTTTACCCTCCATATGTTTTTTCCGAGGTTCTTATACTTAGTATCAGTATCACAGGCACTAAATATAAGCATCAATATTTTTAATGTCATATTAATATTATGGGAGGTCTTATTTCTAAGACAGGTTATATATATTTTTATTTTCAACAGCGAAGGAGATATTGGAAATCATTGAATTTGGCAATAAAGGAATAAAAGGTGAAAATTATAAGAAAAGAAAAAATACCCATGAAAAATTTGAATTAATACCGATTTAAGATTAAAAATTAAAAATTTATTACACCGGTAACGTTCGAGTTAGAACATTACGGAAGATACGAAAAAATATGTTTAAAAATCCATTCCTCAACTTTAAAAATAATGAAGTTGATAAAACTCTGAATCTGTCCTCACGAATCCGCTAATTGAAGTACATATGTACACACACCTTGTAGTTGGTCTACGTTCGTTAATTAAATCCGTAATATTTATACGAGTCTGTGACTCGTACGCGTAATCTTCTCTTTAAACGGCGTAGTTTAACTTACTCCTCTCTCTTCAAACATTCAGGTGTCTCTTAATTGCGTTGAAAAGCGTCAGAGAAAGTTTGCGAAATATTTCTACGTATCGGTCATTCGAAATAAGAGTAACGATAATAAAAGGAAATGCTGTTTCTCGGGAAGCGTAAGATGAATTTTTTCATACCGCAGTTATATGATTTAATATTATTTATATAAATCTTATATTAAATAAACAATAATATAGACTATTTTTTTTTTAATTATTTAGACTATTTTTTAGACTATTTTTTATATATATATTTAGACTATTATTTAGACTATTATTAACGATTATTTAGACCATTTACACGAACATACGATTTCGCGACTTGTAACACAGAATTCTTTTATAAAAATATATTTTATATCGATTTCCCGACTTGTAACACAGAATTCTTTTATAAAAATATATTTTATATCGGTTGACGATTTTAGACCGATGATTTCATTATTCCTCTAAACACTTCTTCGCGAGGAAATTAATTTCCAAGAAAATTGCCGCAGCTCACGGTTGTTACACCCTAACATAAACAAGAATTCGCGGGTTGTACGACGATAGACGAACCGCCGTTGTTTCTTGTTAATCAAGTTGGCATCGCTGCCAGATAGATCGTGTTATAGTCGCGGGCCAATAACTTCTGCCAAATCCTCCCACAGTTAATGTCAATGGAATTACCGGTGAAACGTCGCTGAATCATTTATATAATACTGAAAACTACCGTATCAATTGACGTTCAAAAATCATGTATACCATTATGATGAATCCGAATGGTAACACAAAGGAGTTTATCGCCGCCGAATGAGATTCGACCACCTGTTACGAATCGTAACTTTCGATACAAAGTAAACTGTACTTCGTGAATCGCTGATAATTCGTTTTGTTAATTGTATGTTTGTTTATCGCGATACTTCATCGTTGTTCCTGATCGTTTCGTTTAATCATGTTATTTGCACGCTGTTCGTCCAATTAAAGCTGTCGCGCAGTTCAAACTGTTAACGAAGACGAACGCAAACAAATTTTCATGCGACCAACTATTCGCTGATCGTTAATTGGCACACGTTGGAAATTCAAGTACTTAACAAATTGGAAAGTACCAGCGATTTCTAAGCTGGATTATTTATAATACAAGGAGGAGTGTATTTTATCGAAGTAATTTTTTATTCTTTTATAAGAGGAAAAAATTATAATTGACTCTGGTTTTTCATTTTGGTTTGAAAATTTATGAATAATAATTGTTACGGATTCTCTTATATCAGCATGGTAGCATAGCAAATAATAATTGAATAGTGTAGTGATAAGTAAATAGAATGAAATTTCAAAAATAGAGATACACGAGTAACTTCTAAGTTACACGAGACTATAGAATCTTAATGATCGATAGATCACTGTAAATTAAAAAATTTGTATATCTTGAAAATTTCGATAGTTACCAATGAACTACGAATTTTCACGCATTTATAAGAATCTCAAGAACTTCAATATCAGAATTCAATACTTAAAGAATTCAATAGCATGCAAGTTATACGAAAGAATATAAAAATTACAATGTTTCTTAAAATTTTTTACCAAAGTTCCACTATTCTTGTTATATTCTCAAAAAATACGACCCTCCATAAAACCTCGCAGTCTAGTTTTGTAAGAATCCTCCGAAGCTTCCTTTGAAGTGTCGTTTTCGTGGAAAATCTTCCAGATTAAATATTTGTTCAGCGGTTCGTTAGAAAAGAACGAAGATTTACCACTTGCGTTTCGAAGGATGGGTGAAAGTGGTTAAAAATAGACAACTGGAGGAACGAACGTTTACGAGTGCTACGGATTAATCGTATAATTGGAAAATACGGCTGGTCGCTTACGTCTTATGTCAATTCCTTAAATAGCGGTTATATCGTTTGACAGAATCGTCGTAGCTTCGTCTATTTTCAAGCGTAAAGGACTGCTAAAATGAAACGGAGGGGCGTGACGTCGGAACCAATAAGCTGTGTCTATGTCTGCGACTCTTCAGAGATCCCTTCTTCGATGGTTCGATTTAATTTCTCAGATCCAAACGATGACATCAGTGAAAATGCATCTCTGTCTCATTAATGGTTTCCTATTCTTTCTGTTCCTTCATTTCTTCGTCACTTTCCAATAAAAAAAAATTTGCGCTAAATTTCGAGGTACAATGTCCGGTTTGAGCAGCGGTTACCTTTTCCAGGACGTTTAGTTAGGGTTCAGTGTGGTGTTTTATTTAGAACTTCGGAATAAATATTTTCGTACAGAACCGGAGGGTACGTAATTTTTAGAATTAAAAAATTTCAGTTCGAAAATATTGGAACTTCAATTAAAGTTGGTAGATCCTTTTTTTGCCTTTAAACTAGAAAACTTCTTAATAAGTAGAGTTGACTAGGTCAAATAAAATCCTTCATTAAAGTCACTCTTAACTTTAATTCTACCTGTACGTATATTTTTAATATTCCTTAGGTATTTTGACCAATTTTTACTATTTTTAACTATTGCTATTTTTAAACAATCTCTACCCCTATTTACCTATTCTATCTTTAACCATTTAACATTATGAATTTATTTTCTATCTTCATTATTTTCCGCTCCAACTTCTCAGCAAAAAAAAGAAAAAAAAAAATAGAAAAAAGTTGGTAAATATTTATCGCTTAAAAATCGAAAAAATTTTGCAGCAAATGTTTTTGAAATTCCACAAATTAACAAGATGCTGCACTGCTCTGTTTCCCAGAGCAACAGACCGCTCTTACCACCTTCTAAATCGAATTCGATTATATCTCTGGTCGCCTATATTCAGAATTGCATGGAACAAAGACGAAGGAGAGACATATACAACCTTAGCTGCGTTTTAATGAAACCGGTGCATTATTAAAGGTCCCGTTTCGATCGCGAAATGAATATGTGAGTAAACGACGTACCTTGTCCGACAATGTCGAGGCTGGATATCGAGCGTTCGCTTCGTCGCCCGCCTAACTACAGTCTGCCAGGATATTCGAGGGGTCAACGAACACAGGATAGAGGGAGAGTTCAAGCTCGATGTAGGTAAACATAACGACCACGCTAACGTTTCGTTACCATAGAATAGTAAATAATATTGATTCGCGTCGCCACGCGTCCGATGCACGCTATACAGTCGATCGCAAAAGTCTATCTTCATCCGTACAATTTTCTGTGCCCCACTTATCCAATTTTTATCACAACGTGCCACGCCAATCGCGTAAACCACCCTAATCGCCGAAACGCGCTAACCACCCTAATCGGCAGAATCCATTTGGTCCGAATTACGCAATATTAACGACGATAAATCCTTGAAGTGAGATTTAAAAGAAGCTCGTAACGAAATCTCACCATGTATCGATAGAAAATTACTAATTTTATCAATGTCAAGAAAATATTGAAAATATAAGATAGAGTAATATTAATTTTATTTTTTTTTATCCTTCGTGACATTGTATTATATTTTTTTTTGGGGGAGAGTTTTCTTTTTAATAAGTTTAATAAATAGTGTTAGTTTTTTTTTAAATGTGTTTGTAGAAAGAATTGTTGAAGCATGTAGAGTTTTGTGAATGACTATATATACGCCTATTTGTAGATTATTTTCCTGAACTGTGCGGTTTACTGAGCGAAAAGATACACCAATATTTGGCCACGAGAGCTTAGAGGATTACCAATAATACTGTGGGGATAAATTAAAATTGACTGTAGATATCCGGGATATTGTATTTCGTTACGCCAAAATTGCTCTTTTCTGTTTGTAAAAGCTGTTTTGTAAAATTGATTCGTGGATTAATCAGATTTATTTTTTTATTACAGAAATATATGTTTTTAACATTGCAATTGCGTTTCGAGGCTCAAATGTTAGAAGTAGAAATGTAAATTGATCTTAAACGGAGAATAATTCGCCCGTAAAAAAATTTTGCAGGGAATGCAAACGATGCTAATGTATGTTTTAACTTGCTGAAATAGCATCGAGAGTAGGAATGATTAACAATTAACGAAGGTTACGGCTTAACTTAACCAGGATTCAGTAAATATTAATGCGGTTATTTATATACCTCGTTGTAATCTATCGTCATGGTTCAACATACCGACCATTCAAATCATACGTTTATATCTCGCAATAACCTTTCCAGAATTTCATAAAAAACATACTTGAATACGATCGAAAAAATTACCAAATTGCGCATCCAATAATTACAAAGTTAAATTAAATACAAAAAAATTAAGAATTAAAAAGATTAAATAAAAGAAAAATAAAATCATTCCTTGATAACAAATTTCATTCTTCTTTCGATACAAAAAGAAAAAGAAAAAAATTCAAGAAATACTGAAATAAAAAAAAAAAAATCAAGCAATTCTAAGAAATTGCCAATCGTTCCAATACCATCGTTCGTCAAAGCGAAATGAATCGTCATCGAGCAACAAGTCACCCTTTGTTTCTGCTTATTTCCTCGATTTTTGCTTTCAACCATATTATACCGGACGTTCACTCTGGCGAACGTTTCGAACGAACGTGCTCGGCGATATAGAAGAGGGTGAATCATAGAGAGAACACCCCTTATAAAACGTACAGCGCACAGGCATAAAGTCATGAAAGATCGCCGATCGATGCCGACCGTATTTGTATTCGCGAATCGTTCGCCTGTCATTTCCCCTAGCCTTTCATCTACTTTATTCAATCTGTTCGAGCATTACGTTCCCAGCCATACTCGGGAATCAGTTCTGCCTCATCTGTTCCCAGAAAACTTACTTCTCTCTTCTCATTTTTTAATTTTTTTCATCCCTTATTGCGCGAATTTTTCTTCAATTTACTAATAAAAAGTAATCCAATTTCTTCTTCTTTTTCTCTGTATTAAGAACACGGTACAATTTAAGGTTCTTTACGACGTCGACATTCTTTAAGGTCTTTTCGCTACGAACACCATGATTGCAAGAAATAGCTCTTCAATCTGTTAAATCCTAAACATCCGATTTTAAAACTGGAAACAATCTCGACATATACAACTCTCTAACAGGAAAAAAACGCTCGGTAATCGATTAGTCGGCTCAACGTTTAAAAAGCGAGCGTTCTCGGGTTGATTTCTAAATATCGACCGCCTCTTGTCATTAGGCTCTGTTGTAAAACAGTCTTCGGAGTTCGGACCTTAGCTCGCCTGAGTGGTTGTTTATACGAGTTTCTCCTTGTCGTTTAGTTTTGTTTTTTCCTTATTATTTTCGTATCCAACATAATCATTTTTAAAAATCGTATATGCAAATTTTCCTTATTTAGTTTCGTTTTCGCCTCTTATTATTTTCGTATCCAACATAATCATTTGTAAAAACCGTATTTGCAGATTTTCCTTGTTTAGTTTTGTTTACGCCCTCTTATTATTTTGTATCCAACATAATAATTTGCAAAAATCGTATTTGCAGATTTTCCTTGTTTAATTTCGTTTACGCCCTCTTATTATTTTCGTATCCAACATAATCATTTTTAAAAATCGTACATGCAGATTTTCTACAGAATTTTGTTTGTTTTCATCCACACGTGCTGTGCCCTAATTTATTATACAACTCGCCTAAATTAGAATATCTATATTTCCGTTACATTAATAAGAATATAAAATAACAGCGTTTTTAGTCCCTAGAGCAGCTTAGCGAAAGAATTAATGGTAGGTTGATTCTGTAACTGTAATATAAATTTTTTTTTACATTTTAATTTCGTTAAATGTACGATGATTTATGGTGGCGCGTGTATCGGTACCTTCAGAGTTAGCGCTATCACGGTTACAATTATATTTCACGATCGCATTACCCGTTGATGATTAATTAAAATTGAACCAGTAGATGTTCCGGCATCAAGCGGTTACTTTTCCCTGTCAAGCCTTGGCTGACGGATAGCGTACGATATAACGATTTGTTGACACTGACACGGAGCAGAAAATATACTTCGTATGCAGGTGTATTTTCTGTCACAAACACTCCGATGGAATTACCAGTCCTGTGATATATTTATAAGCGGGGTGAGCACGCTTCGCGCGGCTATGAATAACGTCCCTTATTTTTCTATCTGTACAAGCGGAACTTTAATATTTAGGTAATACCGGTTTTATTTTAACAGCTGCAAAGTGATCGATTATCGGGTGTTTATCTTTCGCATAATTCTGAAATTTGTGGTAGTATTGTATTTATAAGGTCGGTGTAAAAGTTTCTTCATTTTTCTGCATAAGGATATTTATTAAAAGCAAAAAAATACATAAAATTTTTTTTTTTTTTAACACGTTTCAATGCTAGAGAAAATTAAGCGTTTCAGCGGTACTTTTTTTTTTATGCACTAATTTATGCACACAAGTTGCCACTGATTGTTTAATTACAACGAGAAAAGGATTTTTACTATATTCGTTAGATTATTTTGTTTCCATTGGAGATTCTAGAATTTTCTACTTTTTTAAATTTCCTTTGAAATATGAAATCGTTATTGATATTCATCTTAGGTCTCTCTTTTTAATTTAAATTAAGGCGAATACGATTTTTATTCCACTGCACATTTTTTGCCAGCATTTTATATCTCCTTGGAAATATGGAAGCAAAAGTAATATTACTTTTAGGTTCCTTTTCTTTTTTTTTTATTCACCGTTAAGGGAATACAATTTTTATCTCATTGGAGATTCCAAAATTTCCCAGCTTTTTAAATTTCTCTGGGAATATGGGACCAGAAGTAATATTATTTCTACGTTTCTTTTTTTCTCTCTTTTTATTTAGATTAGGGGAGTACGATTTTGATCTCACCGAAGATTTCAGTATTTCCTAGATTAAACATTTTTTTCGCAAATATACTTAAGGTAATATTGTTCTTAAGATCTTAGGTGATTTTACTTCGTCCTTTATCCGAATTAAGAAGATAAAATTATTCCGCTATAGATTTCATAATTCCTTTCGATGTCTCAAACGAGAAAGCTTTCGAAATTAGAATTCGTTAAGTATCAGAGTATTATATCGGAGACTCCCATAATTCTCACGAATGACGAATTTCTTCATCACCCTCAGTCCTCTATCGCTTCCCTCGTCCACTCATGCGGTTGCCATAAAAAATCGACGCCGCGGTTTGTTTGCCAAGTTAATCATTCTCGAATCGACCTTCGCGCGGAACTGCAGTTCAAGGTTTGCACTTGACGAAGAGGGGGAAACGAATTACGGTATAAATCATCGAATGCGTTCGCCACGGTAATAAAAGTTAATGAAAGGGACCGGTGGTGCTGCCTCGAAATAGATACCGTTTTAAAAATAAACGACGAACCCCTGGCGACTGGTTCTGGTTAAAGGAAAATCCATGTTTACCAACAACGATGAAGGGCTGCCACCTTGCCGCACGGAAAATGATTAATTACAAGCTTGGGTAGCCGAGTGAAATAAAATGAAAATTTCTTTCAGGGTTCAACGAGCATTCTCTTTCGAACAGGCGAGCTCGTCTGTCGTTCGTACACGGCCAACAATATATCGTGTGAGTTCATTTAACCAGTGTAAGATACATAACGTGTCTGCAGGGTATTGCGTTTCAAAGTAATGCTGTAAACCGCTCTAAATATATGGCTCGAAAGATGACGACGCTCAACCCTTTTTCCTCGTGCCTCGATCGGTCTCGTGACTCGTCTCTGTGATCAGTTAACCCTCTATAGCCGGAATTCTGTTTGGTTGTGAGAAAGAAATTAAAATTGGTTATAGTTTATCGTTTTAATTTGAAAATTTCTGAACCATTGTAAATATCTATCTCGGAATAGTGGTACAGTGATAAAATAGTGTAACGGGAAGTAAATAAAATCGAATTTAAAAAATATAAATGCACCGGTATGTAATTTTTAAGTCACATGGTGCTATGGAGGGTTAACGCGTTCAAATTTTGGAATCGTTGGTTATTTCAATTTTAATCGAGATAGAAACATGTAAATAGAAAATGGAGATAGAAAAAATAAAGAAGTATATGAGCAGTTTAATGCAAGATTGGTGTAAATCAATTAAGTATAACAACATTCATGTTCATAAGTCACCGGAAACTTAATAAATTTGAGATTAAAGAAATATTTGTGCTATAGCTATAAAATGACTCAGTTATTCACTAATTTTTCACATTGTACAAAACTGAAATTATACTATCTTGTTAAGAGCTTACTGAAAATTTGCTTCAATAAACTTTTTATTCAAAACCTAGAAGGTTTTATTTGAATTGAACTCGTCTATTTTATGTTTAAATAAAGAAAAAGTTTAAAAGTTCAGGTATTTGTCACGACTCTGTTATTTAGTAAAGAGCAACTTACATTCTATTGTTGTCGCCACAACAACAAGGATTATTGATTAACAGAGAGACAATTATCCTTCCTGTTAATAATGTTCATCAACGTGTTTCTTGTTCAGCGTTACAAGCGCTAAACAACTTTCGATACAAAATTCTGTTTCATTCATGTCATTATTCGCGTTTGTTAAATTTTTAATTAGTTTTTCCTTTTAGAAAGACTATTCATCGTTGCATTTACAGTATAATCTTAAATTTCGAACACCTTTAAAATGTACCTTTAAAATGTAAAAATTGATTTCGAGTAATCTATATTTAAATTCTCTCTGCTTGAAAAATCTATAAATTCTTCAAATTACAAATACAAATTAAAGAGAGAAAATACTTTCACAGTAAAAATTTACACGATAAAGCTTCAAATTAAATAATCCACCTTTTTCATCGAACCTAACCCGAACGAACGATAAAATAAAAACATTTCGACAAAATAATTTCGCTTTGAAGGCTTTGCTCGTCCAACAAAAATTAAATTCGTAGGAAACAAACCCAGTCACCGAAGACGAGAATCGGTGAGAAGACGAGAATTATACAAAAATAATGAAATAATTTATACTAATTATCAAAAATAGGGAAGTAATTTCTCCAACGCCTCCTTCTCCTTAATTAAACGTCAACAAGGAATTTTCGCTCGAGACGCATCGATTTTCAAGAATCGTTCGCCTCTGAAAGCAAGCTTATACCTCGAGGTGAATTGAGCTGCGTGAAAGAGCTACACGAAATTGCGATTCGTGTTCTTCTACGTGCCACGAGAGAGACGAACAGTTTGCCTTTGCTTCGCAATCAGTGCGTCGTGGATATATCTCGTTCCTGATTTTAATAATCCGGAATTTAATAATGCTTTTCCAAGAGGAAAGAAAGAAAGAGGAAAGGAGAATAAGCGTACCCACTCTGTTTTTTTTTTTTTTTTTCACGTGGCCAGAGACAACGCGATATACGATTGGAGGGGAATCCGCGAACGATGAACGGAGAATAAGATATTACCTGTTCGAGAACAAAGAGACGTAGGCTCGGTGCTTCGGACTATACTATTTCAATCAGACATCGAACGGTTTTCGTAGATATTGCACGGCAAGGACAATGAAAAGCCCTCTCCTGGGGGATGAACTGTCGAAACTCAACGGGAACGAGCGATAGATACTAGCTTCTGGCGGAATTCCAGAGAGCTCGCGAATGTTTCTGCGTTGATTGGGTGAAATCGTTGGCAGAGGGAATGTATTCATTTGCGGGGAAGACTTTATTTTGGTGAACATTTAGAGTGACGGAGTAAAGAAATGGAAAATAATTAAAGTCGCTTGTGGATAGCGATCGATGTATGATAAAGTGTTAAAGAATATTAACAGATTATAGTAGATCGTTGCGTTGAAACTAATAGTGAGTTGGGTTTTGATAGTAATCGATGTGTAATAGAATATTGAAAAATATTAACAGTGTTATAATATATTTTTCAAAGTGTTATATATTTTTAGAATATAATAATAGTGGAAATAATATTTTTAGAATCTAATAATAATAGAAATTATATTTTTAGAATATGATAATAATAAAAATAATATTTTTATAA
>SMSQ01001870.1:0-52017 GCA_019453375.1 Ctenoplectra terminalis | reverse complement strand
GCAGCAAAATGCACCTTCGCTCTGTGTACCGTTTCTTAAGTATAACCTTCACGAAACTCTGCCAGCCAAGCTCTCTCACGATTCTTCCGTGATGAGTCATTACCTTCCGGTTCGATGGACCGCGTCTGTTCGCCGGTCGACATTCAAATGAGCGGTATTATGTGCATCTTAAGGTACTTTTTTTTTTCAGTATAAAGTCTGTAGTTTGTATGTTGTTCGGTAAATTATCTGCCGGAGTACATATCTCCATTACTGATCGCATGCTTGATAGCTTTTCATTTAAATAAGAAAATTTACGGTTTCCTGATATTTGGGGTTTTTAAGATTGTTGTGTTTCGTTGGAAAATTTTTTAGAACGATTAAAACAGTGGAAATATGTTTCGTGAAAATAATTTTTGTAGATAAAAATTATTGTAAAAAATAGATAAGTTAAATATATAAAAATTATTGTAAAAAATAGATAAATTAAATAGATAAAAATTATTGTAAAAAATAGATAAGTTAAATATATAAAAATTATTGTAAAAAATAGATAAATTAAATAGATAAAAATTATTGTAAAAAATAGATAAGTTAAATATATAAAAATTATTGTAAAAAATAGATAAGTTAAATATATAAAAATTATTGTAAAAAATAGATAAATTAAATAGATAAAAATTATTCTAAAAAATAGATAAATTAAATACATAAAAATTATTGTAAAAAATAGGTAAATTAAATAGATAAAAATTATTGGAATATAGATTGATCTTATAAAATTCTTGAGTGAGTCTTTTTATATTCCTAAAAATAAGATTATAATTGCTTTTGCTACAAAATATTTGATCCCTATTTAACCCTCTATTGTTCGAATATTTATAGTCTGAAATAAATTTTATAGTCTGAATACAGTTTCTTGCTTTGATTTGAAAATTTTTTAACCAGTAATTGCTATAGATGGATCGTGGTATCATTACGGTAATACAGTAACAGAATTTAATAGTACAGTGATAACTAAATAAAATAAACTTTTTTTAAATATAAATACATCTGTGTGTGACTCTCATGTCACACGGCGCCATAGAGGGTTAATATCGTGTAAAATATGAGCAGCTGAGTATCATGGTGGTGCAGGTAAAAAAAAAAAAAAAAGAAAAAAAATTCGCTTGCACTGTGTATTTTAATTAAAGACAATGGATCGATAATAAACTTGTAACAATATTTGAAACAAACCTTGCTGTATAACGATCTATAAACCCATTCCGTTGTCGTTAATAATTCAAGAGGTTGATGCGACATGAAATAATAAAATTAAACGTGTTAAACCTCTATGGGAACGTGTGACTTAAAAGTTACAAACTGATGTATCTATATTTGAAAAAATTAATTTTATTTAGCTATCACTGCACTATTAAATTTGATTACTGTATTACTGTAGCAACACCACGATCCATTTACAGTAATTATTAGTTAAAACATTTTCAAATCAAAGTGAAAAACTGTAATTGATCGTAATTTTTTCTCCAATAAGCAGACAAAATTTGGGCCATAGAGGGTTAAGCTAAGTTTGCGAATAAAGAAGGAAATAAAAATCTGTTTTTGACAAACATTTAAGAGTTTATTTTGCAATAAAATATATGTGTATTTATTTTACTTTTAAAGAAGCTAAGATATTTTGAAGAAGCAACGTTAATACTTGGTCGGATACTTTTGTGATCTAACCCGAACCTAATCCAACTGTGTACGATATAAAAGATATTAAACGAAGTAATCATGCTCCAAAATTGTATACGTGCTATTTTCATCGAATGATGAATGGCTAGTCTGTCAATATCTTTTGAATGCTTTTCAAGATTAACCTAGTTTAGTCGTTGATTACAGTTGAGGTATCGGATTTTGATAGGGTACGCCATTATTAAATGATAATTTAATCTTCTTTTTCTATTGGATACCCGTATCGGTTTCTCCGTCGATACAAGCTGTTGCATTGATATTTGAAGCAGCAGAAAAATGAAATGGGTAACAAACTCTTAATTTCGATTCAACTTTATGCGACATGTTGCTCATATATATGTATAAATTTAAAGTACGTCAATAATTTATGTATACAGAACTGGAAGCAATAAATGAGGAAATAAATAACTTTTAGTAATACTCATCTATTATCTGTTAAGGAGAAATACTTTTTCTACTTCAATTTTATTAGGAATATTAATCTATGTACAACACAAAACATAATAAAAGAAAACAAAAATTATAGGAGAATTTCTGCGATTTCTTTCATCGTGTTAGAGCAAAATTGTGTTATAGAAGGTGCGTGTCATAAGAATTTTCCTAATTTCTTTCATGGTATTAGACAAAAATTGTGTTATATAATGTGCGTGTTATAAGAATTTTCCAAATTTCTTTCATTGTGTTATAAGAATTTTCCTAATCTTTCTCATCGTGTTAGAGCGAAACCGTATTGTAGAAGGTGCGGGTTATAAAAATTTTCTTAATTTCTTTCATGGCGTTACAGAAAAGTTGTGTTATAAAAGGTGCGTGTTATAAGAATTTTCTAAATTTCTCTCATTGTGTTAAAGAAAAATTGTGTTATAAGAATTTTCTAAATTTCTCTCGTGGTGTTAAAGAAAAATTGTGTTATAAGAATTTTCCTAATTTCTTTCATCATGTTAGAACGAAACCGTATTGTAGAAGGTGCGGGTTATAAGAATTTTCCTAATATCTCTCATCGTGTTAGAGAAAAATTGTGTTATAATAATTTTCCAAATTTATCTTACCGTGTTAGAGCGAAATCGTATTATGGAAAAATTGTGTTATAAAAGGTGCGTGTTATAATAATTTTCCTAATTTCTCTCATTGTGTTAGAGAAAAATTGTGTTAAAAGAATTTTCCTAATTTCTCTTATCGTGTTAGAGCGAATCCGTATCGTAGAAGGTGCGTGTAATAAGAATTTCCCTAATTTCTCTCATCGTGTTAGAACCAAACTGTGTTATAACAAGCCTATACATAGTTTTCTTCATTCATTTTTTAGAAAGTAAAATATTAACATGCATGTAAAATAGTTATTAAAAGAACGCTTAGCTGCTACCACATAAGTATTTAAATGTGTCACGTCTACAGATACAGGAAAGTTTCAGTGTCACGTCAGTGGTGACACATCCGATAAGAATTAAATGAGAACAGCATGACCATGGATTCGTGTAACGAGAAAATATCGCTTGGTGCTTAACAGTAGCATATTCAACATTTCTAGTTATTCTTTTAACTTCAGTGAAAGTGACTTAAACTGTTCTAAATAACGACAAAAATAACAAAGTAAGAGATTCAATTGTCGCTAAGAAATATCTTTCGTTCCCTCGTAGGTTTATTTAAATGTTTCCAAATATAAATCATTGCACTCCAAACAACAAAGCGTAATGGAATAAATATGCATATTGTTATAGTGGTGACTGTGAATGAATGTAAAAATATTCTCTATTATTATTCCGAGTGTCTCAGCTGAAGGAGGTCATCTAAATATCTTCTTCTGTTTAATTTATGCGAAAAATGTTTATAATATAATTTGAATGGATTTAAAAGAAGAATACAGTCGAGACGAAATTCTTTTAGTATTTTTGTCTTTTTGTATCTTTTTGTAGTTCTTTTGTATCATTATTTTTTCGAGTTTTTTCAAACTCAGTATTTACTACAAAAGAAGCATATATTTTTTTTAATCGTGATATTTAGATGGCCTCCATTAGTTGAAACACTGTATACTTCGAGTAAAATATTTTTGAGATTATATTTCATTAATTAAAAAACAATTAAGGTTGGTTCAGACGTACATAATTACTGTTTAAAGACATTTAAATTTTAAATTACTTAATCGATCGTCTGCTGAACCAGTTATGCTAAAGATAAGGATGCTGTATATTTATAAACAGTGATGAATAATTATAAACTTTATAAACAGCATCGAACGAAATGTCAAACGGTCTTATTAACCGGTTGCTCAAATGCAAAATTTAACCTTCAGATATTATTCTCACAACAGACGTGACAATAAAACACGCATTAACTTTTCAGAATGTTATTTATTCTTCGAATTAACTTTTTTATAATTCATACAATTTCTTCCAATTTGTTATGCAAATAATGTACAAGAAAAAAACTGCTATATAAAAATGAATCATTAATCGAGGCAGTCAACACTGGAAGCATCAAAATTTTTGTTGTCTTAAATATACTCTTTTTACATCTTAAAAATAATCGTTAATATGTTAATCTGCTGTTATGTTCAATACAGGAAAATATTTATGTTTCCTTAACACTGAAATAGTCATGTCTGATAAAGTGACATAAATGGTAACTCTAAACATAGCTAAAAATAAAAATATTGGATCAGTATTGCAATCTTTGCAAGCACAGTTTTCTACTTCTCTTATTTTTCTATAATTTCTATTTTTCTTATTCTTCTATAATTTCTATTTCTCTTATTTTTCTATAATTTCGATTTCTTCTATTTTTCTATAATTTCTATTTCTCTTATTTTTCTATAATTTCTATTTTTCTTATTTTTCTGTAATTTGTACTTTTTTCATTTCTCTATAATTTATATTTCTCCTGTTTTTCTATAATTTCTATTTTTCTTATTTCTCTATAATTTCTATTTCTCTTATTTTTCTATAATTTCAATTTCTCCTATTTTTCTATAATTTCTATTTTTCCTATTTTCTTATAATTTCTATTTCTCTTATTTTTCTATAATTTCTATTTTTCCTATTTTCTTATAATTTCTATTTTTCTTACTTCTCTATAATTTCTATTTTTCCATAACCATTGTAATATTTAAATCCTTACATAGACCTTCAATTCTTACATACCACGGTGCATCAACTCTTCTTCTCCATCCACGAACGATGCGCCATATTTGATCTAAACGCGTTCTAACAGCGAAGAGAAAGGCTGTAACACTATTACGTGTGGCACCATTTCCATTTGCTGTATTAATACCTATTGTTTTCCCAGTCTTTCTCTCGTTATCGATGTTATTCCGTGACGTGATTGTTGAATCGGTATGCCGGTTCCCCTAGAACTCCTTTCCCGGTCGTTATCCTCGAGAGCGCGAGCACCTTTGAATCGCTTCGAATGTACGATACCGTAAATGCAACGCAACTAGACAAAGATAATTACTCGGCTGTACTTAGAGCATCTGCACGTGCGAATGCCGTGCCACGTAAGTTCTGACGGGAAACCGAGGACGACTGGAATTTCGCGTCATAAAATTCCATCGGCGCGCTGCCCTCGTGAGAAGAACGATAAACCTGCGCGAGTTTCCTGCAACGGATTCTACGTTTCTTTATTTCCATCTGTCATCGCCGGATTCTCAAGATATTAGTATTACTCGAGGCGAATGTTCACGATGGAATGGAATGGAATTACCAGCTGTCGAACTTTTCAATTTCATGCCATTGTTCTTCGATGATGTAAGGCGTTGGATCAGGTACTGGCAACCTTTACCTGTTCGCTGGATAACCTTCGCGGTGAGGTAGTACGTGTACACAGCAATTATAAGCTCTAACGACTGTGTATAGAAATTGGGCGCAATGGAATCCGTTCGTGGAAACGTATAAAGCATGTAAAAGTCAAAGTGATCAACGCCATTAGGGTTACTCTTTTGATTTGTGAAAAATAAAGGAATAAATAAAGCATAAAATAAAGCTTTAGCGTGGTTTATGAACCAGGTACTAAAATTATAGCCGGAGATAGGTGTGGTATACAAACATATTAATTTTTTTAGGAAAGTTCAATATTAAATAGCGGCCGTGGCTCATATACCGCTGAAACAAAAATAAAATAAATAGAATAAATAAAATCTTTTAAAATAGAATATTGCTTCTATCGCTTTCATATTACTATTTAAAATAGTAATATAAAATCAACGTGGTTTATAAGCCACACCCGCAATTAAAGGGTTAATAAAAACTAAAATTATAGCCAGAGGTGGGTGTGGTATACAAACATATTAATTTTTTTAGTAAATTTCAATATTAAATAGCGGCCGTGGCTCATATACCGCTGAAACAAAAATAAAATAAATAGAATAAATAAAATCTTTTAAAATAGAATATCGGTTCTATCGCTTTCATATTACTATTTAAAATAGTAATATGAAATCAACGTGGTTTATAAATCGCACCTGTAGTTAAAGGATTAATAAAAACTAAAATTATAGCCGGAGGTGGGTGTGGTATACAAACATATTAATTTTTTAAATAAATTTTAATATTAAATAGCGGCCGTGGCTCATATACCACTGAAACAAAAATAAAATAAATAGAATAAAGAAAAGCTTTTAAAATAGAATATCGCTTCAGTAATATAAAATCAACGTGGTTTATAAATCACGCCCGCAATTAATGGGTTAATAAATTTACAGAAACTGGAATTGATCGTTTTGTTACACATTACAGTGACAATTTTTTATTTGTAGATGTTGAATATTATTGAATCGAAGATATGATAGAATATATCATACATAGGTTTGTAAGTATTTCGTGATCTCTTGGGAACTCCTCGTAGTAAAAATTGAAAAGACAGCATTATTTTCTTTGTTTTATGAAAATAAAGAAATTTTTGTGTGTTATGTACGATACAGGGTGGTCCATGAAATTGTTTCAGGTGGTAACTTTGTTACCGTTGCAGTTACAGCAATATGTGAAAGGAAAAAGATGAATAGTTTAAACTGTACTATATATTCACGGTTATATACCGTTCTTGCAGCTGAGATAGTGCACGCGGATTCTGTAATTTAACTGTTGTTTCAGATGGGAACTATCCTTTTTTCACATTCTTCTGCTTCTCGGAATTTTCCTTAAAAAAGTATCCGGAAAAATGGTGAAAAAATGATTAGTTACATTTAAAAAATTTTCTTTATTCGACAAGATACTCAAACGCTTCTTCGTTACTTAATTTTCTTGAGTAGACACAATTTTTCAAAATATTATATAATCAATCATTTATATGTAGGAATAGTAGCNTATTCCTGCAATATACACTCGTATGAATTTTAACCCTCTATGGGACCGTGTGACTTGAAAGTTATTAGGTTGGAAACTATGAAACGGGCGTTTTTTGTTTAGTCTGTGTTCAGCTATGTTCAATTTTTTGACTTTATTTATTGCACGAAAATGTTTTAACACAGCTGTACGACTAGTTTCTAGTTTAGACCCAAGTGTTCGACTAGTTGCGGGTAGATCGGATTCCACGGTCGTTCTTAATTCCTCGTTATCAATATGGGCCGGTGGTCTTTTTCGAGGCTCGTTCGCGATACTCAAATTGCTAGAACGAAATTTTTCGAACCAATATCGAGCATTTTTTTCATCGGTCGATCCATCTCCGAATGCCTGATTAATATTTCTCGAAGCTTGAGTTGCGGTATGATTTAATTTAAACTCGTACAAGAAGAGTAGATGTGAATCGCGTTTTGTTTCCATCTGGTTTAGGATAAAAATAAAATCAAAATGGGGTACAAACGCGAAAAAATTTTACAAAATGAGTAAGAAGAATACCTTTAAGCATTGTAAATAAAAATATCGAGCGCGCGTTATAATGTATCTCTCTCAGTCGCAGTTGAACATAGACTAAACAAAAAACGCCTGTTTCATAGTTTCCAATTTAATACAAACTGATGTATCTATATTTTAAAAAATTAATTTTGTTTAGTTATCACTGCACTATTCAATTTGATTACTGTATTACCGTAGTGTCACCACGATCCATCTACGGTAATTATTAGTTAAAACATTTTCAAATCAAACTGAAAAACTGTAATCGATCGTAATTTTTTCTCCAATAAGCAGACAAAATTCGGGCTATAGTATCTATATTTTAAAAAATTAATTTTGTTTAGTTATCAGTGCACTATTAAATTTGATTACTGTATTACCGTAGCGATACCACGATCCATCTACGATAATTGTTAGTTAAAACATTTTCAAATCAAAGTTAAAAACTGTAATCGTAATTTTTTCTCCGATAAGCAGACAAAATTCGGGCTATTGAAGGTTAATATTCATCTCAGTATTCGTTTCACGTTGTTTTTTCTTTATGCGGTTGAGAATCGCGTAAATAAAGTCTGCCAGCATAAAAAGAAAAAAATACAAATAAAAGCTAATTTATCTGATATATTTGCACAGTATAGAAAAACAAATTAAAATTTGATTCGTTGTTGCCGTCAATACTATATTTTAAAGGAGTCGACTTTTTATTTGAAATCGGTTCGAAGTTGTTATCCTCGTCAAGTTAAAATGTTTGGTTTACTGATATATAATAATTTCAATAAATATCAGAGAACGATATATGTGTTTTCTGACCGCGTAAAGCGAGATCACGTAGGTATAAAAAGTACCGCGTAAATCGAGGGATGGGTGTAGCAGTAAAATAGTAATAAAAATATTATTATGTAATTAAGACCTCCAACGATTTTTTTTTTTTTTTTCTTCTGTGAAAGTGTCAGATTTCTATTACCATTTTATGTGTATCTTCTCGGATAACTCTTCGATAAATCATATTTACGATTTCCGTAGACAGCTTTATGGGCTGGTAAATCTCGAAAAACAATTCAGTATGGCAGTTCGTTCATATTTGTGGTTAATCAAACAATACTGCGTTTGTGGTGAAATTTATTATTGGAAGTTGCCATTGTTTATTCTTTTCGAATACTTCAGCAAATTTTAAATATTTGCAGGTGCGATTTACTTGATTAAAATATAGTCGTGTCTTTCAATGGTAATAATTCCTTGCGAGTTGGAAAAATAAAATGTGTTTGTACATAGTTTAAAAATAACTAGTTCATTAATGTGTAAAATATATCTGGGTTTTATAGTTTACTTTTATCTCAACGAGTGTTCAAAACGTAGTTACTTCAGGACGAATCATTTTTGTAATAATGTAATTCTTTAAATATAATTATTTTTATCCAAATTATAATTATATAATATTATCTTTTACCGTTAAAATTGTAGGAAAAATAATCTTTGTATCGTAACAATTGAAGGAGATATTTTGGCGACTACATTTAGGTGTGTAAAACACTGAAATATATTTAATTACTAAATTTAATTTTTATATAATATAATATTTTATTTAAAAATTTTTTTATAATATAAAATGCATAATTGAGGGGTTTAATGCATTATAATTATTTTGATGAATAAATAATTTCTGAAGATAAAATTTGCAAATATTTATTATGTAATACATCTGTATTGTTCATAATTTTAAATTACGATCTAAGATTGTACAAGATTTGTAAATGTGAAAATACTTTTTTTTCTTTTATTATAAAAAAATTCTATTATAATTTAGGATTGTAAACAACAAAAATATGTTCCATAATAAACATTTGCAAATTTCTATCTTTAATAATTATTTATTTATTTAGTTTTTCAGTATAAAAATAAGGCTATTATAATTTAGGATTGCAGACAACGAAAATATGTTCCATAATAAACATTTGCAAATTTCTGTCTTTAATAATTATTTATTTATTTATTTTTTCATTATAAAAATAACGCTATTATAATTTAGGATTGTAAATAACAAAAATATGATACATAATAAATATTTGCAAATTTCTATCTTTAATAATTATTTACTAATCAAAATAATTATAAATATGTAACGAGTTCAAAATTTTGTCCGACATCGCATACACATATCTTTTCCTTGCATTCAGAGATATATAACGTTCACAACTTTGAATTAATCTTAAACTCCAAAAATTGAAGTTAGACGTAAAAATTAAAATCCAAATAAATCAAGGTTATCGCCGAAGTCTTGCAATCATTTCTGCATACTGATCGTTTTGTCGTTAATTCCTGTTCTGAATGCTATCGTAAATACAGACAGAGGCAAACCAGATAGACTGATCGTGTTATAATATACGTGTACATGCTAAAATATGCATGAAATTAATCAAAAGTGGTCAACGAAAGCAAGATCGTTAACGAGCGTTTCTGCTCGAACGGTCGCATTTTTCACAGGATGGTTAACAGTAACTCGCTCTTAAAGTCCGCGATGGTCGTTCATTTCAATGCTCACTTAATTGCATTTACACTCGCGAAGGTACTAATTACGCGTCGTGCGTATTAAAAGTAAACGTAATTACAGTGTCGGATAATGACTATTTGCAGAGTTTACATGGTACCGAAGACAATCGAAGCAAAAGCTTGCGGTTTCGTGCTGCACGCGTGCAAAGAACCGTTGCGACATCGTGTCGTGGCAAATGTAAAACCCTGGTAACGTTTATTATGCAACCGTTCACAATCGTGGAGGATTACACCGTCCATAAGTATTTTACCGCCTGGTGGAATCGGATCAGAAAGTTTATATCAGGGTTATGATGTAAATACGCCAAAGTAGAATGAATATTAATTTATATGACTGAGATAGAAGCGTGATATTTATAAGAGAGTAAGAGAGAAACAATGTGGTAAAAATTATATTGAGATTTCTCGTTTCGAATATATTTTGTGTATTGGCAATTCGTGGCGTGGAATTGTGGGTGTGCTGCAAGTTTTGAAATGTATACACACTGTAAATTATTAATATATTATATAATAGTACTATATAATAATATAATACTGTATACTATTATATAATATAAAACATCAAAATTATTGTGAACATTAAAAAAAGAAAACATATTGTTTTGCACATAAACAGTGGAACTGCGCGACGGATAGTGCATATGCTTACGTGCTTCAATTATTTTTTATACAAAATAAGAGAATTGTATAGGATTGTTGATGATACAATTAATTTACAAGCAAATATAAATGAATAAATAAATATATTTAGGGTAAGTCCGGGATACTTCAACCACTTTTCGGAAAGGAGCCATTGGTGGAGCATTGTTGGTTTCTTACATTTTTATTGTTTCGGGAAAATTAAAGTAGCGCATATTTAATTTAAAATATATATAAATCATACTTCGCGATATATTAAAATATTTATTACTTTTTTTAATCAAGAAATACTAACATTGCAAATGTTAATCTCTAACCAGTCTTTCTCGGTGATCGAACTATCCCGAACTTGACCTATATATAAAGAAAAATTGGAGGTGCTGCAGTTCCACAGTGTCTATGCACTCTCCGTCTCTGATTCGGTGTATTTTAGATAAATCTTTACTTAACAACTTTTTCCTTCGCGAAAATGTTTGTTTCGTCCCGTGCATCGCAATTCGAACTGAATTACCAGGGTCGTAAATCCCGGTTACACCACTGTGTACGATGTCAGGACGATGGTTTGAGTTGACGAACTCAAACCGTATGGAGATGCAGGATGGATAAAATAAAGTGTTTACAACAACAAACTTTAATGTTAAAAGAATGCAAGGTGTCTGTGAATACGGATTGGTCGTGATGTTAATGCTTGTGCTATTTTCGTGTCTCTGCCTTTTTCTGGGATGTGGTGTCCCCTTTTATCGTTTCTTTCGTCGGGGGAGGTTTTGGTGGTGGTGGAACGTAGGTTTTTGAAAATTTCTTCGGTCGGTGTTGGGTCGTAAACTAATTTACGCCTTAGGTTTATTGTTCAGGGACTGAACAATGTTGCTTACAATTATCTCAGGAATCTAAGAAAATATATATAGTTTTCCGACAAATCTCGGTACAAGAAAAATAATTAGTCGACTTACTAATTTTATTTCGAGATATCAATACTAACCAGTCTCTCCAGATGGTCGAACTATTCCAAACTTACCCTATAACTAAAGAAAAATTGGGGGTGCTATCGTTCCACAGTGTCTATGCACCCTCCGCCTCTGATTCTCTGTATTTTACATAAACCTTTCCTCATCACCTTTTTCCTTCACAAAAATGTTGCTTACAATTATCTCAGGAATCTAAGAAAATATATATAGTTTTCCGACAAATCTCGGTACAAGAAAAATAATTAGTCGACTTACTAATTTTATTTCGAGATATCAATACTAACCAGTCTCTCCAGATGGTCGAACTATTCCAAACTTACCCTATAACTAAAGAAAAATTGTGGGTGCTACCGTTCCACAGTGTCTATGCAACCTCCGCCTCTGATTCTCTGTATTTTACATAAACCTTTCCTCAACACCTTTTTCCTTCACAAAAATGTTGCTTACAATTATCTCAGGAATCTAAGAAAATATATATGGTTTTCCGACAAATCTCGGTACAAGAAAAATAATTAGTCGACTTACTAATTTTATTTCGAGATATCAATACTAACCAGTCTCTCCAGATGGTCGAACTATTCCAAACTTACCCTATAACTAAAGAAAAATTGTGGGTGCTACCGTTCCACAGTGTCTATGCACCCTCCGCCTCTGATTCTCTGTATTTTACATAAACCTTTCCTCAACACCTTTTTCCTTCACAAAAATGTTGCTTACAATTATCTCAGGAATCTAAGAAAATATATATGGTTTTCCGACAAATCTCGGTACAAGAAAAATAATTAGTCGACTTACTAATTTTATTTCGAGATATCAATACTAACCAGTCTCTCCAGATGGTCGAACTATTCCAAACTTACCCTATAACTAAAGAAAAATTGGGGGTGCTACCGTTCCACAGTGTCTATGCACCCTCCGCCTCTGATTCTGTGTATTTTACATAAACCTTTCCTCAACACCTTTTTCCTTCACAAAAATGTTGCTTACAATTATCTCAGGAATCTAAGAAAATATATATGGTTTTCCGACAAATCTCGGTACAAGAAAAATAATTAGTCGACTTACTAATTTTATTTCGAGATATCAATACTAACCAGTCTCTCCAGATGGTCGAACTATTCCAAACTTGCCCTATATCTAAAGAAAAATTGTCTCTGATTCTGTGTATTTTACATAAATCGAAGATGATGAAATACTTATACACGATAGTGTACGCGTCGCGTACAAAACTTTTGCCGACAACTCTTTTGTATCCGTGCAATCCTGAGGCATCGATTTTTTTTTTCCATATCACTGTTCGTAGCTGTGTAAGAAACTTCCATAGAAGGCAGACTATTACTCTACGCCTAATAAAGACTTTCCAATCTTCCTCCCCGATAGCCCCGAGTTCTGACTGTCTTCTCTCGTCGGTGCGTATTATCGTGAAACACTTCGGGGCACTCGCCAGCGAAACGCATACATCATGAAGAGTGCACGGTGCTCTGGAGAAAAGGATGCATCTCTTATCTTGTCGAGAGATCAACGTCATACGGGTATAATACGTGGCTCTCATCTTCGAGCGGAGCATCGTGCCCTCCTTCGGGACGTGCGGGAAGAATTGCACGTGCGTGGGCAAAATCGAACGGACGTCGTTACCAGGGCCTGCTGGATGAATAGAAAACGAACTTCTGAACGGTCGGTTAATTCTTGTTCGACTTATTTTTAACCTTTCTTCGGATTATGCGGGCTGCAACGGCCGTGCACAACTTTAAGCTAATTGTGGTTTGATGTGGGATAAGTTGGGCAGTTCTGCGTTTTTTTTTTGTTTCTTTTTTTTTAATAAATTGCCCTTGCGTGGGTTTGTGCGGTTCCAGGTGTAGTTTGTGTTATCCTATTACCTGACTTCTTCTTGCGATTAAACGTGTTAGTATACCGATGGAGCTGGCGTTGATTATTGTGATGTGTCGGGTAGGAAACATTTTTAGAATTCTGTTCGGTTGGATTTTTATTGAGAAGTTAGGTTTGTAGTGGACTAAGGTTGCCAGGATTACTATTATAATAAATAAATTGGTATAATCTGAATTAAACAAACAAGATATATATGTAGGGATTTTAGGTTGCTGGCGGGTGTCTCCAAAAAGACTCACCAATGGACACTGTCTGATGAACAATAATTATTTATTAACTAATAACTATGCTCAATATTACAATACTCGCTCTCTAATTCTCTTTCCTCGACTCACTCTTCTCGACTCTCCTTGACTCAACTCTGACTCCACTCTGACTAACCTCCACACGCATTTTCTCCATTCATTTATTCCCTGATTCTCTCTTCTTCTATTTCTCAATCTCTTTCACTCTGCTCAGACATTTCCAGAAACTCCTCGGTTACACGATATTCCCTGTCACTCGGTCCAAATACTCTTTTCTCGCACGTCTATCGCTCGGCCCAAACACTCGTCCCTCGCTCTTCGATCACACTGGCCCAAACACTCTTTATTCACACCTCTATCACTCCAGATTAAACATTCACACCTCAGACTTACCATTCCCACATATATATATTTGGAAAGGAAAGAAATACTAAGATGTAGACTAATCTAAGGGCTAATAGATCGTGCACGTTCGACGGTTCCTAAGCGATTCTGCCTCGTGGCCCGACTTTCCAACGGAAGTCGGGCTTCGTTTGTTTCTAATAGCGCGCGCGGTCCTATATTGATACACTATAGGTTAATATTGTTGCACCTGGGTCTCCCCTGATTTCTCTTCAGGGGACCCATAGTCTCTTTTTATTTACAACTTATTTACAGTCTCTACAATCGTGATATAATAATCGGACCGGAATACAAGAACCACGGTGCGTCCGTTCTCGTCCGTTTTCCTTGACACCCTTCCGGTGGGCTCCGCGACACATCGGTGACCAGAGTGCTTCGAATATTTATAATTGTAAAAATTAACCCTTTGCGATCGAGGTCCCCGTAGCGGGGACATTTTGAAATCGTCGTAGAAGTCGATGTCCCCGCAGCGGGGACATTCGAAAATCGCAAAAATGACAGAAAACTATCGTGGTTCAAATGTTTCGGTTGATTTACGAGATAACAATGCATGGTTGTTCAGAGAAATATCGAGGCAGAAATATCCATATGTTGACTTTAAATCCCAAAAGCGAAATCTACCGACCGCAAAGGGTTAAATGAAGATTGATAGTTAATGAATTTTAAACGAGATATCTCGTAGTTGGCAATGAACCTGTTAATAAACGAGAGAGAATTGGGAAAAATCCGGAAAAGAAAGAAGGGTGATAGAAGCGAGCAGAATGAAAAGTTTGCTACATTTTTTATGGTAGGTCCGGGTTTATGATTTTACGATGATTGGTCGTTCGGTTAGGAGAACCGAGGAATTTATTAGCGTCCAATTTAGCAAAATTACTCGAAAGACCAAACAAAATGGCGTTTCACACTATTGTTAGCGTCCATAGAGACACGACAGCGCTCGTCGATTACACAACCGTAAATTTTACAATTGCATGGAGCGTTACGTTTTTTGACGAAATCGTTGAAAGGACGACCACAATTGTGCGTGGCCGTTGTTGGTTTCGTTCATCTTTCAAACCGTAACACGAATCGATGACCATTTTCAGCGCTGTGCACAAAACTTGACGATCGTGAAAACTCGTGGCAATTTACGGAGCTCACAATGGAACCGTATTGAAGAAACACTGACGATGCGGTTTCGTGGTTCGCCGGATAAAAATTGAATCACTTTCGCTTTGTATGCCGATTTTTACCCACCGACCCCTTTGTGGCGAAAGATTTCGTAAATTCCTTGGTTCGGTAAAGGAACTGTCTGACACGAAAAGCAACATACTGCGGTAATCATGAAAAGATTTTGTCGTTGAAAGGAGTCCTTCGAGCGAGTACAGTCTGCAATGAATCCAGACAAGGGCGCCTTAATTATTTATACCGGTCGTTTCGTTTAATCGATCTGGTTTTTAATAAGACGTTTAAAGTTCTTCTTTTACTCATTATACTCTTAATTGCGTGGAGCACTGAAAAGGTGAAAGAAATTGTAAAATATGGAGCATTATTTTAATATAAAATATAAAATGTTAGTTAATTAAATGTATATTTTTTCTATATATATCGAGTACAAAGCCTAAATGTATCTCAGTATTTAAATAAAAAATATTAAATATTAGTTAATGAAATATATATTTTTTCTACATCTATCGAGTACAAAGCCTAAATGTATCTCAGTATTTAAATACAAAATATCGAGTATTAGTTAATCAAATATATATTTTTTCTACGTGTATCAACCACAAAGCTAAAATGTATATTTTATTTAATTATATGGATTTTATATAGCATATATTACATTTTTATCCTTTTTTTGTTTGTTAAGAGATATCTCTTAAATAACAATCGCAGATTTTGATTTCAGTGTTATATATTTTTTCTGGAAAAATATTAGAATTGTATTATTTTTTATCGGAATTTTTTACACTTGTAGGTTAAATATAATCCTCAAAGTTGGGGGTAAAAACTTCCCTTCCGCTGAGGAAAAAAATTTCCCTCGATATTTTAATATTTCAATAAACGTTTTAAGAAAACATTTCAATAAAAATCATATTTTTGAATAACGAATTTACCTAAGTAAGTGGCCTTTGAAAAATTCGAAAAATATATCCACAATTAAATTACGACAATTTTTGTAGAGCAAGATCTATGTATAGGATAGACCAAACCGAATCGAATCTTTTCCTTTAGACAGTGAGGAAAGAATAATAAAAATTTAGAAACTTAACTTTTTATTATAAATTCGTAATTAACACTAGAACTACCAGCGAATAAAGCATACTTGTTTCTACCGAGAAAGTCGTAATGAAAGGTATATAAAAAAATACGCAATGCAAGGTAAACAAATCTTTGTCTACATTTTTAATAGAAAATCGCGGAAAATTGCCTCTGAGATGCCATAGTCAATTTATAAAATTTCTATAAAAATTTAATAACCATTTTAATAACAAGTTAATACCTATTTAACTTGAACATTGATAATAAAAAATTTGTTTATACTTAGATATCTTTCTTTTGACTGAATTCTTATTTTGATTCAATTCGCCTCAGTCCACCCTATAAAATTTTAGCTCTTTGTAAATATTTTCTAAATAGCTATTTAGTTAAGAATTAAAGCAATATCCTGATAGTTTTTATCCTAGACAACATTGCACTACATCTTTTTCTGCGTAACATTTTAAAGTAATACTTTATAAAAACTCAAATCATTACGCGACCTATTATATAGGGACGAATAAAAGCTATGAAAGTATTCATAACAAACAATGGATCAATTTAAAAAAATACTTCGACCCAATTAAAAATTAATATCCGCTATTTTCTTCTCGTATGTTATCGAATTATTTACCACCGTCGAATCATTCTTTTTCTTTCTCAAGCGAATCGAACGGTATGCGAAGCATTTTCTCCCACCGCGATTAAAAAGACTTCGCTAATCGATGCCAACGAGCCGAAAGAGAAATTACTATTGTTTTTTCTAATTTGACTTTGACGAAAGAGAGAAAGTTTAGAAATCGTTACCGACACGGTCCACGTTTTTTTTCGTACGAGAAACACTTATCAAGCTTTTTCTCGCTCACCGATGAATCGAATTATCAAGCACAGTTTACTTTTCAGATTCCTCGTCGTTTCGCTCAGAGATACCAAACGTACCCGATGCGACGTAATATTCTTCATTTTAACCCTCTATAGCCCGAATTTTGTCTGCTTATTGGAGAAAAAATTACGATTACAGTTTTTCACTTTGATTTGAAAATGTTTTAACTAATAATTACCGTAGGTGGATCGTGGTGTCGCTACAGTAATACAGTAATCAAATTTAACAGTGCAGTGATAACTGAACAAAATTAATTTTTTAAAATATAGATACTATAGCCCGAATTTTGTCTGCTTATTGGAGAAAAAATTACGATTACAGTTTTTCACTTTGACTTGAAAATGTTTTAACTAATAATTACCGTAGATGGATCGTGGTGTCGCTACAGTAATAGAGTAATCTAATTTAATAGTGCAGTGATAACTAAGCAAAATTAATTTTTTAAAATATAGATACATCAGTTTGTAACTTTTAAGTCACACGGTCCCATAAAGGAAAATTACATATATCGCGGCATTGTGATGTAGTGGACTAAGGGTGTCAGGATTACTAAATAAATTGGTATAGACTAAATTAAACAAAACAAGATATATATTTGGAAATGAAAGAAATACTAAAAGGCAAAATAATCTTAAGGGCTAATAAGTCGTGCACGTTCGACGGTTTCTAAGCGACTCTGCCTCGCTGAGTCGCTTAGAACGATGTTTTTAGTAGTTTTTAATAGCGTGCGCGGTCCTCCTATATTGATACACTACAGTGAAAATGAAAAAAGTAAAGATTGTTGTGTATGTTCAAACAGAAAGATTAAGACTGGAAGGCGCCAAACCAATTATTTTTGCGATACATGCACTCGAAAACCAAGCCTGTATGTTGGAGAGTATTTTGAAAAATACCACACGATGGAGAATTATAAAACATAATTTTTATACAAAAACATATCACTAGATGATTGTATTGAATAAAGATATATCTAAAGTTCACAAAAGAATTACTAAATCTTGTTTATCCATCGTAAACTTGCGTGTTATGTATCCATGCTCTTTCGACGGAAATTAATTCCGACCAGTACGATACCCATGTTCAAATTTAATACTACCGCAAAGGGTTAAAATAGATTTTATCGCAACAAACTATCTTTGCACTGACAAATTCATTCGCTGTGTGCTTGAAAAATTGATACCTTCGTCGAGAAATGGTATCGAATGAGCAACAGTACCTTACGCAGGTGCAGTTCGTTCAGACCGTTTATTCTTCCTATAAAATTCAACATAAATGGACGAAAATACGAAACATAATTACACTTAATCGAGGACAGTACGTGCTTGGACGTAAAACGGAATTGTTTTTTTTTTTTTCAACCTTCGAAGCTTTTGACGAAGCTGTTTCGACGTAAATTGAAACGGTCGAAAAAGGAGAATTGCCATTCTTTCACGAAGGCCGTTAATTACGAGTCAAACGACTTGCTTTTAACATTTATTTTCTTCATTTGGCGATTGGTGATTTTATTTCTGTAAAATATTTGAGAACTCTTTCTAGCAATTTTTTATGCAATTTGTTTTTGGATAAATGGTTGTAGGTGAATCGTTTGTAACACTAGATTTACCGGCGCCAATTGAATCGTTTTAATGAGTACATTCAAATGAAGTTTTTTTGGAATAACATCAGTTTATTTAATTTAAAATCCATAGATTTTTGTTAACAGAGATTTGTTTAGCACATTTTTTATATCAAATTCTATTTTATGGGTGTATTTTCGGCGCGCAGAGTTGCTACATTAAAGCGTGAAATTTGAAATCCGTCAATTTGACTTTTTATTAATTTGATATAATGAAATGAATACAATGGAATTTGTTTATTATGATCGCTTTGGGACTTGTAATTTTTGATAAGAATAAGCTGATAATATTACACGGAGGATAAAAAATTGTCATTATTGAAACTAATTTATTACAAACAATTTTGATAAATTAAACAGCGATTGAATCATCACATAAAAAATTGTCATTGAAATTAATTTATTACAAACAATTATGATAAATTAAACAGTGATTGAATTATCACAAGCTGTACACTTAATACAATATTTCTTGCGAATAACTGTTTTTTAAGACGAGGTAAAATTTATTCGAAAAAAGTTATCAAACTTTATTCAGAACTTGTGACCAGAGCGCGTATTTTTAGGCAAATTCATATCATTCAGAATATGGTGAAAAAAATAGAACTTCGATAGGAAATTATTTCACCTATCAGGTATTATAAAAAGCATATATGGATATTTTGTATATTTTTTTATAATTTATTTTTCTATAATTTAGATATTTTGTATATTTTTTTTATAATTCATTTTTCTATAATTTTCATATTTCGTATATTCTTTTTCATGTTACGTGCATTCTGTACGACTTTACATTTTTAAATTACTTATAAATGAATAAAAAGTCTCAATTTACTTATCACCTATGTAAAAGATGAAAAATATGTTTCGGTTAAAAATAAGTTTCAAAGAAAATTTCATTCAATACAAATTTGCTAAGAATTCTTATCGTTTGTCCACCGGTGTAATTATTAAGGTAAGTCCGGGATAGTTGGACCACCGAGAGAGATTGGCCAGTATTAATATCTCAAAATAAAACAAATAAAATCGTATATATATTATAAATTACATTTTGCATATTCGCATCAAATTGCATAGACATACTGTTAAACTGCAGCACCCCCAATTTTTCTCTGCGTATAGGGTAATTGCGGGATGGTTCGACCATCGGGTTAGGTTTATTATATACAAATATTTGTATTCATACGTATTGTGCCACTGTACTTTAATACTATTTTAACACGTTGACTGCCGCGCGCATTTTACGTGGTTTGTCCATGGCGCCAACATGAATTTTATATTAAGCGATGTATATCACGTAGAAAAAAATATTACGTATATTTTCCTCGTACTAATAAAATTATTTTTTCATGTTCTGTACGGCATTAATTTCTTCGAACCATTATAGTAAAGTGGTATTATTTGAAAATTTATCAGTATCGATATTTACTCTAATTATGTATTTTACTATTGGTCGCGTTGCCGGTCACCGATGACCCCAATGGCGCTGTAGCCAAGTCGAGTGCTGGTCACCGGTGGCCCCCATGGCAGTCAAATTGACGTAGCTCTAATTTCGTGTTTAACACGTTGACTGCCATGCCGAAATCACATGTTTCGCTCAGGACGCCACACCGGTAGATAGAAGATTCGACAAAAATTAATCTCATTTTCTATCTTCTAATAAAAATTTTTAATCATTGAATAGTGCACACATTATTTCAAAGTATTCTCTAATAGCGATGATGATGCTAAAAATTCGTTAACTATCAATGTTCATTTAATTTTTACAATTATAAACATTTGAAGCACTCCGGTCACATATGACCACTGTGGCAGTCAACGTGTTAAGTTTAACAAGTGTGCGAGCGGAAATTATATAAAAAAATAATATAAAATTTATATACGAAAAATATGCTAAATAAATCTCTGCTAATAAAAATTGATCGATTTAAAGTAAAGTGACTCTAATTATATTACAAAATATCTGTATTTTAACGTACCCATCAAAATGATCCAATCAAGGTCCGTAAATCTAGCGTTAAAGTTTGTTACTATCAGAATTTTGATCAGTTTTTAAATCGGTATCAGTCTTATCAGTTTTTAATTTAAACATCGTCCGTTTATTATAATGTCTAGAGTGCAACTTGATTTCGTTGAACAAGAGGAATGCGTTAATTATTTTTGCCACTTTCGTTTCGACTTATATCGCGCTTTTACGATCTTCGCGAGTAACCTATTTACGTATCGTTACGTGTGAAAGTTTATTGAATTCCTCGTGTCGGTTAATGCTACGATGTTTGTTGCATTCTGATTTTTTTTCCATTCATGACAGTCGATTTCAAGACGAAGAGTTGTATTAGGTTGTCCCGAAAGTTTCTATCGTTATCTTCACGCAGTGGTTTCATTTAGCAATGTTTAAATAAATACGTTTAGTCGTATTTGTTAAACGACAGATGGAGAAAAAAAATCGTGCAAAATGAATTGTTGGTAAAAAATATTCTTTGTCCATCGTTGTGTATTATGGTAAAATGTAATTAATATAGGTACGTAACAGACGAAGTATTGAAATCAGTTATTCGGTTATATTAACTAATTTAATCCATTTTCTTTTTTATAAGCAATTAAATTATTATCATCATACTTTTTACTATTCTATTTTTCCCACCACTCAGTTATTTAGTGTCTATGATAGAATTTTTCAAATCAATTTTTATTTCTCGTTTTAATATTTTGTTACTGAATGTATTAAATAATTATTAAAAGTATTATGAATGAAAAGCGACAGTGGTCTTAAAAATAGAAAAATATAATTCACCCTAAACTTATTTTACACTTAATTAAAAAAAATTACATAAAAAGTTAATCCGTAAATTTATTTCAAGAAAGACTTTTATTCCATTGAATTTGTATTAGGTTGTCCCGAAAGTTTCTTCCGTCATTCTCACGAAGTAGCTTTGTCTGACAGTGTTAATGTAGATATCCGACCTCATTTGTTAAACAAGAGACGAAGGAAAGTAATAAAGAACAAATCCTGTATAAAATAATAATACATTGCAAAACATAAAATATCATGTATCCATTGCATATTAATAAAACTGTTGAATATTTATTTGTAAAATAAATTCAACAGAGTTTTGACTAAGTATATTTATTAATATCTATTGATAATGTGTTACAAAAATGACCTGGAATGGTGTTCTTGGCTTGAAGGAAAAAATCGAACTGACGAAAAAGCAAAGGAAATGCCAATACCTGACCCTTGCAAGGAAGGGAACCGCAATAGTATACGCGACTATTTCTAAAACATTAAAAATATATATATACTATACTATATAATAACGCTTATTTTTAACAAAAACGAAAGTAACTTTTGGGACAACCTAATACTTTGTAAAAATCGAAAGATTTTGAATACCGTGTAGAATTCTTAACAATAGGAAAAGGGAAAATTAAAGAGCAAATATTTCACGTATATCTTCGTGAAGCGAAATTCCTACAAGGAAATAGAAACGTCGTGACATAGTCGGGATATGCTATAAATTTCATAAATTTGCTTTTACGCTATCCTTTATCAAACGCACCGAAACAAAGAGGTATGCAAATATCAATTTATTTCGTTTCGTTGAGAGAGAAGTTTTCGGTATGTTATACACATTTTGTGCGTCCACCGTGTTTCGTGTTCACTGAATATTCATAAAATATTTAAATTATTTAAACTAAATTATGTAACACTGGGAAAAAGTTTGCAGTTCCGTGCATATTTATACCTTAGTCCTTTTTTACATTCTGGATAATTTTATGACAAAGCATGAAGAAGTATGATTGCAGTTTAATAGCGATAAAAAAGCTGAACTAATTAGTTCAGTTTGTAATTGACCGAAGCTTTGCAATTTCAGGATCTATTCATTTCAAGATGTTTTTATTATATTTGTTATTAATTGGTTCAACTTTACATATTTATAATTGAGGAAGGTAAAACGTAGAGAGGAAGAAGTTGATTTCTAATCTTTTATGATTATGTGGGAAATTTATATTTTTTCGAGCGGTCCCAATTTAAAGAGTAGATATCGGATGTACAAGAAACTAATAAAGAAAAATACTGGCTACTGTTGTATTAACGCTAAAACTACCAAAGCGGTCGAATGACCAATTTGTAACTTCTCGTAGAAATGAGTATAAATTTTCAGTGGTGTATTTTTTAGTATTTTCCGTGATTTTCTATAAAATATATGGTTAAAGATCTGTTTCTCTTGTATTATTTATTTTTTTAAATATCTATTATTATGATTTCTTTGGTTAAAATTTAGATTATTAATGTTAAAATTTAGGTTATTAAAAAAAATTTGTTTCTCATTGAACTTTCTTTGGTAAGACTTCTACTGGTTGTGTATTCACCATTTTGTTTTGCATATTGTTTTTAAATAGTGTCTAAAGATCACAAAACAGTAACTATAGATAGAAACAAAAGTCTTTCAATATTCTTTTATCAATCAAAAAATGAAATTACGAAATAACTAAATATACTTTGGAGTGAATATTTGGATATTGTTTCGAAATGAAGGAATTTTTGAATTCTAGAATTGATAATTTTTATAAATCTACCGGAATAAAGTTATTTAATCGTCGGAAAATATGCATAGGATCATATGTAAATTATTTTAATTAAATATAAACAGTAACTGAAAGAAAAAAAGTCGTTCAAAATTCTTTTATCGAACCAAAAATGAAATTACGTATCGTGGTACAAAAAATAGACAGGCTTTCAAGAGTTAACTAAATAAACTTCGGAAAAAGAAATATCGTTTCTCCGAATTTTCAGTTTGACAAATTGTTTCGAAATGAAAAAGTTGTAAAGGGACGTTCGAAGAATTTTTCAATCCTAGAACTGATAATTTTTATAAATCTGCTATAATAAAATTATGTAGTCATTGGAAAATATGTGTAGAATCATATCAAAATTGTTTTAATTAAATATAAACAGTAACTGAAATAAAAAAAACCTTCGGAATAAAGGAGTTGTAAAGCGACATTCAAAGAATTTTTGAGTTCCAAATCTGGCATAAAAAAATTATCTAGTTATTGTAAACGAGCACAGAATCACATGAAAATTGTTTTAATTAAATATAAACAGTAACTGAAAGAAAAGAAACCTTCGAAATGAAGAAATTGTAAAGGGACATTCAAAGAATTTTTGAGTTCCAAATCTGTCATAATAAAATTATTTAGTTATTGGAAAACGTGCACAGAATCACATGAAAATTATTTTAATTAAATATAAACAGTAACTGAAATAAAAAAAACCTTCGGAATAAAGGAGTTGTAAAGGGACATTCAAAGAACTTTTGAATTCCAAATCAGTCATAATAAAATTATCTAATCGTCGGAAAACTTGCAAAGGATCATATAAAAAATTATTTTAATTAAATATAAACAGTAACTAAAAGAAAAGAAACCTTCGAAATGAAGAAATTGTAAAGGGACATTCAAAGAATTTTTGAGTTCCAAATCAGTCATAATAAAATTATCGAATCGTCGGGAAACGTGCACAGAATCGTACGAAAATTATTTTAATTAAATATTAACTGAAACAAAAAAAAAGTCTCTCAATATCCTTTCACCAAATCAAAAACAAAATTACGCACCGCGGTACAAAATTACCCAGACTTTAAATAGTTAACGAAATAAACTTCGTAGAAAGAAATATCGACTGTAGTTTTGTTACTAATCTCATTCTACCAGAAACTTTCTCCAACAAAAATTTATATCACACACGAACGGTTCCAATTCAACCAATAAATACTGTAGAAATACACTCGGAAAGGTAAAATTGAGACGAAAGCTCTCCAAAAAGCGTACGACATTTTGCCGACCTATTTTTCAACAAACACGATAAGGTTCAATGAAGAGGAAAATTCAAAGCGCCTCACCCTGTATATATGCGAACCGGTTGGCATTCGTGCTTCATATTTCAAGCGCAAAAATACAGCGGCTTAACGTTTCTCGAGCAAGAGCAGAAAAAAGGGCAAAGACTCAGCTTCGGTTCTGGCGGCGGCGGGCATAAGATGGTACTCGAGTGGCTTGCGTCGGGAGACGAGTATCGCGTGCATACGCTTAGAACTGGTTTGCTCAGATATACGAGTGAAGCGTGCAACGGTGTCTTTAAAGAAAATGGAAAGGTGGGTCGTGTTCGAGGAGATCCCTTCCATCTTCTCGCGGGAAGTGGCTCGATCGGTCGGTGCACGCGCACACGCATGCATACAGGGTGTACAGCCTCCCCTAGGAACGGTTTTAACCCTTTGCGGTCCGAGCTACATACCACGCTTTAGCCCAACTAGTTCATCTTCAATATTCTAATTTTAAAAACTGTCAATAATTTGGCTGAATTTTCATATTTTTTCGCATTTTCATAGCCAATAAGATATCTGGATAGAAAATTAGTTACTAACACTAGATTTACGGGGATTAATTGGACCATTTTACGGGTATATTGAACTGTCCTTTTTTTGTAATAACATTAGTTCATTTTATTTGAAATTAATAGGTTTTTACTCGCACAGATTTAATTAGTACGTTTCTTGCATTTAAATTTCATTTTGTGTATACATTTTCTACACAGATAATTACTGTACTTTAGCATGAAATCAGAAATCCGTTAAATTGACGGGTTCCGTAAATCTAGTGTTAAATTAAATTTTAATATGAAAGAATATGTTTGATATCGCAGAAATAAAAATAATTGAACAAAATAAAAATGTGGAGTCTGACTCGATATAAGACAGCAAAGGGTTAAGGGATGATTCGAGAAGTCTAAACGAGACGAAAATATATATAGGTTTTTGTAAAATAAATTAAGACATTGAGAAAGGGATAAACTTACGATTTAATAAATTTGTTCTTGCATAATTTTGAAAGGTATTTTTATTGTAAATGTAGAAATTTAAACTTTGATTTAAAACAGTTATATTTGAAAATAATTTGTTATTCGATGTTGTTTGCCATTTTCATACTTTGTAGGATTCGAGATGTGAAACACGAGATGTCTCGTCATCCGTTCGCAATGTGTTAACGTTAATATTAAATTGATTTTGCAAGTATCGTTTATTTTTAATTCTTTTTGCGGTGTAATTCACGTTTAGTGTGGTGAAACTAATTTATCTTTAGTGGTACGTATTTTGTGTTTTATAATGTTTCCTTAGATAAATTTTTTTAAACGGAAGAAACTTAATTATTCCTAATTTCCTGCCTATTATTAACAATTATGAGAGTTCACGTATTTTCTTTCGGAATTGAAAAAATTATGCAACGAAGGGTTAGGTATATAATAATAATAATAATTATTATTATTAATATTAAGTTATAATATATAATAATATATATAATTATTATTATCAGTATTATTATTAATATTAAATATAATAATAATAATTGTAACCCTTCAACTGTGGGTGTGGTTTATAAACCGCGTTAATTTTATATTACTGAAGTGATATTCTATTTAAAAAAATGTTTTCTATTGTATTTATTTTATTTTTATTTTAGTGATATATAAGCCATGGCCGCTATTTAATATTAGCAAAAACTAACTTGTTTATATATCACACCCACCTCTGGCTATAATTTTAGTATGCGGTTTATAAACTACATTCGCAATTAAAGGGTTAAATAATAACAATTTTTAAATTCTTACTACAGTATATACGAAGTAAGAATATGGATATATTTATATATTTATATATTTGTATGATCTATATTATTGACTATTGTTTATACAGTAGACAGAGGCGAACTGGATGAAAATAAGAATTCGGTCAAAAGAAAGATTTATAAGTTTGAAACCATTTTATATTATTTAGTATTGAAATTAAATGGATATCAATTAAGAATTCATGATAAAAAGTTAATTTTCTAAATTTTTACTATTATTTTTTCACTATTAAAAGAAAATGATTCCATTTGTCTATCTTACGTGTAGGTCGCAGACTGCCGAAATTGACTCGTACTTTCAATCAGAGCACAGTAGTTTCCGACTAGCGACAAAATTATTACATAAAAAAAGCAACGAAATTAGTTGAAGCTTTGATCTTTAATTTCAATAAATTAAAGAACCAGCAAACCTGCTCCCGACGCCCAGAAAACGTAACACATCGGCGGGTTTTAGGGCAGGTCAAGCCACGGGGTATTCAGTGATCCTCAAACTCAACGATGTGCTCCTATTAGCTTACTTCGGAATAACTGCGAAAAGAATAAAGTATAATTTCTTTGGAGAAAATGCTAAATAACTATAATTTAGAGTTTAGTGTAATCATGTCTACGAGTTCTTCTATTTTGTCAATTAGTAAACATCACTTGGTGTTTCTTTTAACGCTGGAACTACCAAAGTGGTCAAAATGACCGATTCGTAATTTCTCATGGAAACTTTATAAATTTACTGTGATATATTTTTGTTACATTTAAACAATTGTGTAATCGCCATCATTATTAATGAAAGTTTTCAATTTCAATAAATTAAACAATCAATTCCCACAAAGAAGAGAAATTCGGTCTCCTTAGAAATCGTGTTTACGTTACAATGTAGTAGGTTTTTCTTAGAAAAGAAAGTATTTTAAATATTTTATTATCAACATTTTCTTTAAAAAAATCTAAAATAAATATAAAATATCCGCAGCGCGGAGACAACGCTCTCGCTGACTGCCGTCCACCTTTCTCGCTCTGTGATTGCTCAGTGTTTTTCTTTAATAACTCGTTAACAAAACCGAATTTGATATTTTCGCAAAGAAAAAAGAGAATCGCCCCTTTCCGGGTCCTTCACTTTATTTTGGACACCCCGTACATTCCGCTTCGCGATGCAAATGGCTTTAATTCTACGTACTTGATCGTGACTGATAGCTTAAATCGGCAAAAAGCACCGCGGTAGCAACTGGTCATTATGCACAAAATGCGCCAGTTAAACGGTTAAAGATCCAAACGAGTAAAAACCGTACGAACCGATTCAAGTTCTTCTCTGGAATCAATAACGTCACCAGTCAAAAACTAGGAACGCTGCTCGCGAGACTATTGCGACAGTGGAAATTGGCGATCGCGGCTCGCCTTTGCCCAATGGCAAAGAACGTTTCAATCGGCGTAAAATGGACAGCCGTCAGTCACCGGCGTATAATTGGAATCGAGTGGACCGAGCGGTGACCGTGTGCGGAGACCAGATAGTCGGTCGATTAATTACGGTACATCTCCGTGCTTTGGATACGTCTAAACTCTAAACGATCAGCCTTTCACGGCAACCAATACCGATCACCAATGCCAGTGTCGCATGCAGGATTTTCTGCTACCTCTGGAAAATAATTTAAGGGATGATTCTGAAAGTCATACCAACAAGGAAACATATCGAACTGTCCGTCTTCGATTTTTATGAAAATGGTGGATATACTGGTCGATATGGCACTCGACTGGCGCCGCTATGGCGACGTGCATAATTCTCTTCAGAGATTAAGTTTTGAATTAAATTCTGTATCTTTGTCAATTCGACACCTATGTTTTAAAATAAAGTAAATTAACTAAGTGAATAAAAAATCCAAAACATTTGTAATTTTCTGTTTCTCTTTCCAAAAGAACGCTAAGTTTTTTCACAGTAGTCCTTTGAAACTTAAAAAAGTTCGCCAGTGCAAAGGGTTAAAATTATCCATGATTTTGCAATTGTGTAAGGTGGAATCAGGATTCGAGCGGTAATTAACGAATATAGTCTGTGGGCGTTTGGAATACTTTGTTTAATATTACGTGCGTTCACGTCGAAGGCTACGTACTACGATAATGTCCTTCTGTACTATCTGTGAGTCGTGAGGACGTTCCCGCCAGTCTGTCTGCCTTAGTTTTATTACCCTAAGCCCCAAGGAATTTCCCTTAACAAGGAAACATAGAACTGTCCGTCATCGATTTTTATGAAAGTTGGTGGATATATTAAGCAGGTGAGAATAAGGGGCACGTATTTTTTTATAGCTGCCCAATCGCAAGTTTAGAGGGTGAAATCAGCCGCTGAAGTTTCAGCAGAAAAATACTATCTCGAAAACTATCATGGATATAAGAAAACTTGTTAGGGAAAAGTTCAATGGCTTCTTAAAGTAAAATAAATAGTGGTCAGAAATTTTGTAAGAAAGTAATTTGTTTGTGACAATCAAATTTATTGCTACATTATTTTAAGATACAGAAATTTACACAATGACAAAAAGGATCCGAAATTTCTCTCTAAATCTATTAATATACAGTACTGTGCAAAAGTCTTAGACCACCTGCCAAAAAAAATATTTTGCTATCTTAGAAACGAATTTAAGATGGATTAATATTATATTTATTTTGACGTTATTTCTTTCTTTTTTTTTTAAGAATTAGATTCACGAGGTGTTAATTAGATCGAGAAATATTGATTAATTTAGAACAATCAATATTTTGTGAATTCTCTTTTTACTTTCGCTACACGACAGTTTTTTTTTTTTTTTCTTTTTTTAGATAATTGTTGAAGTCAATTTTAAGAAACTCACTTTGCATTTCCTGCCATTCTGTTATCGATAATTTAAGAAGCTGATTTTTTCCTTTTTGGCTTTCTTCGTATGTTTCCTTTATACTTTGCATACGCGTTCCATAATATTTTAATCAAGGCTCTGCTTGTTAAAGAATTTTTAAAACATATTTTCACCAGATAAAATTATGCACGACCAACACAAGAAAGGCAATATGGAAAAATTTGAATTTAGCAGTGTTAAGAAATGCTTCTCGAAAATATGTTTAATTACAGTTACAAGATCAATAATGCAGATGGTCTAAGACTTTTGCACAATACTGTATAATATGATAGATTTGCCTCCTACAGTTTTATAAATTTTATTATAATACGCAAACCGTGCGAATCCGAATTATTATTTTCGTACAATGATAGTTTTCGAGATAGCATTTTTCTGCTGAAATTTCAAAAGGTGATTTCACCTCCTAAACTTGCGATTGGGCAGCTATGAAAAATTACGTGTCCCTTATTTTCACCTGTTTAATGTATCTACCAAGTTTCATCAAAATCGGTGACGGATTCGATATGTTTCCTTGTAAGACTAACACAAAAAATAAGGAAATTTTGTTCCAAGCTAGAATTTTTAGTTATGATTAATTAAAAGCTCGGTTGACATGCTTGTAGCACGCGGAAAATACTATACCAGATAATTTAGGGTAGATCGAGGCTGTAAATACAGAGTGTCCCAGACACTGTGAAGAATTTGGAAATGGGAGATTCCTGAGATGATTTAAAGCAACTTTTTGCTTCGCGAAAATGTGAAATTCGGTTTTGTTAACGAGTTATTAAAGAAAAACAGTGAACAATCACAGAGCGAGAAAAATGGACAGCAGTCAGCGAGAGCGTTGTTTCCGCGCTGCGGATATTTTATATTTATTTTGGATTTTTTTAAAGAAAATATTGATAATAAAATATTAAAAATACTTTCTTTTCTAAGAAAAACCTACTGTATTGTAACATAAACACGATTTCTGAGCGAACTGAATTTTTGCTTCGCGAAAATGTCAAATTCAGCTTTGTTAACGAGTTGCTAACGAAAGACTCAAACCGATTACACGGGAAGAAAGGCAGGCGGCCGCCGGTGAGAGCGTTGTCTTTTTCCTAGGAAAAAGTTGTTTGAAGTCATCTCATTAATCATCCTTTTTTTGGTTCTACGTTTTGTCTGGGACACTCTGTATTCCGTGAGTAATATCTTCTTTATACGATGAAACGCAAAGTACCGTCGAATAAAAACATTTGCTTTGAGAATTTGATATTTTTTAACCAGTTGCATTCCTGAACTGTTTTAAATTTCAGAGGACTGTTGTGAAAACTTGAAGTATTGTTTTGAATATTTATTTCTGTCGTTCGGAAAGATGGCCTGGCTATTGTTTAGAGAATTATTTCTAGAGAAATAATAATAATAATAATAATTATTATTATTTTAGCTAATAATAATAATAATTATTATATTAATAAATTATTATTATTTATTAAATTATAATTAAATTATAATTATTTCTCTAAATAGAGAATTATTTTTGTTTAGATTAATTATTAAACGTGATACATTTTGAAAAACTGAAAACGCATTAGAATTTTTCAAGCAGATAAATCTTCTAAATCCTTTATAAGTAAATATGTATATGTTCCTTTTGAAATCTCTGTAACATTGTAATAGCCATTGTGTAGCGTTCAGTGGTCACTAATGAGTTTAACGTTAATGTGACATAATAAAATAAAATAAAAATAAATATTAGGTTGTCCTGAAAGTTTCTTTCGTCATCTTCACGAAGTAGCTTCGTCTGACAGTGTTAATGTAAACATCTGGCCTCATTTGTTAAACGAGAGATGAAAGAAAGTAATAGAGAACAAATCCTATATAAAATAATAATATATTGTAAAACATAAAATATTATGCATTCATTACTTATGAATAAATCGGACGAAACTTTTGGGACAACCTAGTATAAAAGGTAACATTTCATAAATCGCAAATTATTCGCAATAATTCTGTTTTTTATTATCAATTTATTATCAATTTGGAAATGTTCAAATATTTCTCGAATGCAAACGGTTAACAAAGTAGTAAATATTGCTTTGGGTAATTAACCCTTTGCTACGGCGACATGCAAAATTTTCTTCGGAGATTATATTTTTAATTAGATTCTATATTTTCATAATTTCAAACACTTCTTCTATCTTAAAATAAAAGTAAATTAACCAAATAAATATGAACTCGTAAACATTTATAATTTTTTTTTTTTCTTTCCGAAAGAACTAAGTTTTCACAATAGTCCTTTGAAACTTAAAAAAGGTTACTAGTGAAAAGGGTTAATATTGTAGAAATGTTCAGTTGGTATAAGTATTCAATTATAAAATATAGAATATAAAATAGAAAATAGAAAATAGAAAATAGAATATAGAAAATATAAAATATAAAATATAAAATATAAAATATGAAATATAAAATATAAAATTTCCTATTTTTCTTTCCAAAAGAACACTTTAAGTTTTCGCAATAGCACTTTGAAACTTAAACAAATCTTCGAGTGCAAAGGGTTAAATTGTTATTGATTTACATGTTTTACAAACATTTATGTACCATCATTACAAATTTATCGAGTTAACGATTCAGCAGTGTCCTGATATTTATGAACGATAGTGTACGTATCCGAGAAGGTATTTGAAATTCGCACAGTAAAGTACGGATATATTTTAGCTACGCTATAGAATATATTTATAAAATAATAGTTATAAATATCGGAGGTTATTTTTGATCCAGTTTTTCTCTAATAACGTCTACCTTTGTCAAACTATTCATTTTTCTTTGAAATGCTTCCGGAGCTAGTCATTATGAATAAGTATGTTTTCTTTTTATTATTTCTTGGATATACTCTAGAGAGTTCGAACGCAGAGAGCACCTTGCAAAGGGTACCTCTCATTAGCAGAGCGCGGCTGTGGATCGTTCGAATCCGGTTTTCATGACATAAGCTACGCGCCTTGAATCGGTAGTACCCATCAATGAGTGTGTACATGTACGTAAATACGTGTGTCAATCACATACACGTATGAGATGCACTTATTTGAACGATTGGATGCGCAAGCCCTCCATATCCACAGTTGTTGCTGACAAGGGAATACAGGGTATGTGGAGAAATATTGAAACTTGGTTGGTTTATAGAGAAATTTGTCGTATATGAGAAATAATTTATTTCCTCGGTTGAAAAATAGCTTTTAAGTGGTATTATTAGTAGCGATAAAAGTGATATTAATAATATATATTATTATAATGTTAATAATGTTATTTTTATCACTGTTATAGGAAAGATTTGAGCTCCTAAAAGTGATATTAATAATATATATTATTATAATGTTAATAATGTTATTTTTATCACTATTATAGGAAAGAATTGATCTCCTAAAAGTGATGTTAATAATATATATTATTATAATATTAATAATATAATTTTTATCACTGTTATAGGAAAGATTTGATCTCCTAAAAGTAATATTAATAATATATATTATTAAAATATTAATAATATTATTTTTATTACTGTTATAGGAAAGATTTGAGCTCCTAAAAGTGATATTAATAATATATATTATTATAATGTTAATAATGTTATTTTTATCACTATTATAGGAAAGAATTGATCTCCTAAAAGTGATGTTAATACTATATATCATTATAGTATTAATAATATCACTTTTACCACTATTATAGGAAAGAATTGATCTTCTAAAATTAATATTAATACTATATATTATTATAACATTAATAATATTATTTTCATTACTATTGTAGAAAAGAATTGATCTCCTAAAATTAGTATTAATACTATATATTATTATAATATTAATAATATGTATTATTATAATATTAATAATATGTATTATTATAATATTAATATCATTTTTATCGCTATCAAAGGAAAGAATTGATCTCCTAAAAGTGGTATTAATAATATATATTATTATAATATTAATAATATCCCTTTTAGGAGATCAATTCTTTCCTTTATGCTCTTCACATAGTTTTTAAACACTGTTAAACAGGAAATTATAAATAATTCGTAAGAAAGATAAAATATGAGAAAAATGATGAAATTATTACATCAATGGGACGTATGATATAAAAATTAGGTATACAATTTATTTTTTGTAGAAGTTTTGCAAATTGTTGATTGACACTAAGGATTTAACCCTTCTGCGGTAGTTGTTGACCCAATCGAGTTTTACTTTCGTTAAAAAATTTCCTAATTTTGAAAGATGTATAAAACAATCTGTTGTCAATATGCGAATTTTTTTGTTTGAATTTTACGGACATGTTTTTATCAAAATTTAAATTCTGATCTTTGTCTTTTGCAAACGCATTCTGAAAGTCAATTCGCTAATTTTCACTTTATTAATGGCACACATTATTTTTCCAGCTTTCGGATTACAATAATATGCTTTAACCCTCTATGATGCCACGTAACTAAAAAATTACATATTCATTTATCTATATTTTAAAAACTTTATTTTGTTTATCTATCACTGTACTATTAAATTCGATTTCCATAACACTGTACTCTTACCAGATACTCCATTTATAAAAATGATTGATTTCAAAATTTTTGAATCAAATTGAGACTCTTCGATCAATTATAATTTTTTCTATCATAATTAAATAAAACTATGGTTATAAAAGGTTAACCACTTTTAAACATAATAACGTAAAACATATAGGAACGTTTAATCTATCATAACAAAGAGCACAGAAATTCCTTAAATATCGTTGTAAAACAAAATTATTTTTACAAAATTATAAAAACATCGGAATGGTAAAGGACAGACTTTAAAAAATGACATTAAAAAATACTTTACTACGAAGATACTGCGAGTACTCAATTATTGTACATATTTCCGATAAAACCACCTGTTCAAGATTATTAATTATTTACGACGTGTACCCTCAGACGCAATGGTAAATTCAGTTTTGAAAGGATGACTGCATCGCAAACATTTATTTTCCATGCAAAGAAAGTCCTGTGTGTACAGCGAGGCCTCTTGCAAACCTGTAGCGTGCCAGAATATTTTTTATCTTTTAGATCGCCTACGTTCCTTTCGGAATCTAGTGTATATACATATTTTCTTTCGCATATCTTTCGCTCGTATTGCATGCTCAGTGAGTGGATAAAACCAATCGATACGGAATGTTATCAAGACGCAGAAGAGAAATGTTCAAAAAATATTACAAGCTATTTTGAGTACTAACTTTGTGTCGCAGTTTCGTTAGCGAGATATCTTTATCGTTAGAATATTTTCGTACAATATTTTTATACAACAGTAGAGCAAATTAATTTCTGTTTTTTTCAACCTTTCTTTGAATTATGAGAGCTACAATGGTCCTACATATTTTTAACACTAGAATTACCAAAGTGGTCAAATTGATCCAATTTATAATTATTAATCATAAATTAATTTTTCATTAAGGTTTTGTGAATTTACTATAGTGGTTTTTGTAGAATTCCTGATTTTAATGGTTGTTTCTTTATTCAATTTTTGTTTTTATTTGGTTCATCGCGAGGAAGAGTTGATCAAATCTCTCAATTATTATCCAAATATTACTTAATATTTATTACTATAAATAATACTTTTCCAAATTATATTATTAACACATTACAGACTGAGAAATATTTTTTATAAGGTTCTATATTTTATTTCTACAACATCAAAGGCTGTAGCCAAATTCGACTTGCGATGATTCGTTCGATAGTTTATCAAGAAAAAAACAATTTGTATCTTGACTGCTGGTAATGTGTGGTTAAGTTCAAAAATAAAAAATAATGTTTTCACTCAATTTCTTCCATAATAATGCATTAAGAAGTTTAAAAAAAAAAAATCAGAAATACTTGAATTAACCCTTTTACTACGGTGCTTTAAGGACTAAAAACGCTATTACTATATAGATCGATACAATTTTTGTCGATATGACAAAAATATACATATCAAAATTTAGATACATCGTGCAATGAATTATGTTATAACACATGTGAATGGAAATAAAAATAATTTTGTGCTATAGAAGATGTCCATGTACGGTTTTAGTAAAAGATTGTTTAGCGAAAGGGTTAACGAGGCACGTATTACAGAATGTTTTTCAGATTTTTAATTTGAAAATCCAAGCAGTTAGTAACATAAGAGCGAAAATTAATAATTTATATGAAACTTAACATACTCGGACCTCATAAACGTTTTTTTAACCACTATACATAATATATAAGCAAACAAATCGTCTAACTGAGAACTTCCCTCGAGTCTCTAAAAAATGTGTTATTTATTAAATTATCCCAAAAGTTTATTTCGTTCTTTTCATACAGTGGCTTCGTCAGATGGTGTTCGTATAAACACGCAGCCTTATCTGTCGTAATAGAGCAAATTGGATATCTACAACATAAAATATTATGCGTCCATTACCTATTAACACTAGATTTACGGAACCCGTCAATTTGACTCAGTTCAGATTTCGTGCTTAACACTTTACCAACCGGTTCATTCTAGCGCGGATACATCGCTAACACCGGCTCGGTTTTGGCTATCGTGCGGAAATATAAACTCTTATTCTTGCAACTTTGTTTTTAAATCGAAATTCGTGAGAGTGCTTGGTATATCGTTTCTCTTATCGTAGGCTAATTAAATTGAATAAAGTTTTTAATTTTCATAATGTGCAAGCGGTAGATAAACGTTGACTGTGAAAAGCCGATTAATAGGCTCCCGGTTGCTGAGCGTTGCTTGCAAAAAGCCGATTAATAGGCTCCCGGTTGGTAAAGTGTTAAGTTTAACAATGATGCGTGCGGAAAATATAAACTCAAAATGAAATTTATATAGAAAAATGCACGAAGTAAATCTCTGCTTATCGAAATCCATTAATTTAAAGTAAACTGAATTAATGATGTTACAAAAAATTTGTATTTCAACGTACCCATTAAAATGATCCAATCGATGCCCGTAAACCTAGTATTAATATAACGAAAGAAAATTTCGAGACAACCTGATACTTTCCACAAATTCCACGCTTCACCGCTTAATGCATATGTAAGCTATCGCTTTTAACAAATTGTTACTGCAATCCTAAAACCGTTCGAACACTTCGAAGAAGTATCGTGAGCGGGTTTCGCCGCTTCGGCGATTTCGTTGCTAACGAGTCAGAACGGTAGCGTTGGTTTACACATCCACTCGTGCATTTATTCCCATCACGGTATGGACAAGCGTGCAAACGATCGTCGGTACACATCATTTACACAGCATCCCTATTATGTAAATATATTCCTGGGACTTATCGGTGCACACCGAGCCGACACCGGTTATTCGCGTCGCCGTGAACGTCGTAGACCAGAGTTGGGCAAATTTCATTGCGAGCAACGAATAAAGGTCTTAGGTTATCACAAATATTTCGCCTCGGGAATCGAGTGGGCGGAAAATCGTATTAAACGTTGCTTATCGGTACAACTAGTATACTCTACTACAAAATGGCCGCGCTACGGAAATGGCTCCTGTACGCCGATTGCCAAACGGTACATTCGGTGATCCGATAAAAAGTGATGTCACGTTGTTATCCATGATTCTGATCGTTGTATGGGACTGGGGAAACCAAAACTGAGTCATCCCACGCGGATAAGTTGGATCTTGTATCGAGAAGCGTATATTGCAGGCTCCGCGAAATGGAATTTTTAATTTGTTAAGTCGGAAGAATATGATTCAATGTAAATTGGGTAGACGTGTCTTGCTTTCTTTTGCCTTTTTTTATTAAATCGTATTTGTTATCGTGGGTGAATTGCACTCAAGATGATAGAGTTACTGAAAACCTTGTATTTTTAGCGACGATGTGATTGTGTTTGATGCAAAGGTGAATTAAAACTTTGACGTGTCCTGAATATATATTTTGTAATAGTTTTTCTCTACAGTTTTTGTCTACATATTGGGTAATTGCGGGAAAGTTCGACCACCGGGAGAGATCGGTCAGTATTAATATCTCAAAATGAAATTAATAAGTCGGTTTATTATTATTCATGACAGTTGTCGCAAAATTGTATATATATATTGTAAATTACATTTGAAGTTTTGTGCACACTAGAAAGTAAAATTGAATAAAGCTATTTAGGAACCTCCTAAGATGTGGACGTTGTTTTACGATGGATGTTTTAAATATAGGAACATTAAGAAAAAGCAACATATCAACTAATTTTTTTTTTATATTATATTTTGTATAAGCTACACTTTTTGGTATTTTTTGGTATTTTTTAAAGTCGATCTCACGCATAATCACTGGACGCTCTAACCCGAACATGGGGGTGAGACCGTCCATTTGTAATATTGGTATTTCTTGATTAAAAAAAGAAATAAATATTTTAATACGTCGGGAAGTATGATTTACATATATTCTAAATTACTTATGTGCTGCTTTAATTTACCCAAAATAACAAAAATTTAAAAACCAACAATGCAATAGCTTATTTCCAAAAAGTGATAGAACTATCCCGGACTTACCCTATTGATAAATTCTTCAATGGAAACCTAGTTGCTTTAAATTATTATTCCTTAATCAGTGGACGCTTTAACCCGAATATGGAGGTGAGACCGTCCATTTGTAATATTGGTATTTCTTGATTAAAAAAAGAAATAAATATTTTAACATGTCGCGAAGTATAATTTACAAAATAACAAAAATTTAAAAACCAACAATGCAATAGCTTCTTTCCAAAAAGTGGCCCAACTATCGCGGACTTACCCTAATCCCGATGAATTCTACGTAAAAATAGTTATTATCCAGAACAAGTATTACAGTTAAGTACGATTTTCATGTGCTCTCACCCCACAAATTTAATTCGCATTGCGGCTTTTCGTATCCTCCTCAGATGTAAAAATTTTATTCCTATGCAGATGAGACTTCTTGGAGGAAATTAGGTGGTGCTAACAGCCAGTCCATTTTCCTCTGTACTGTTCAGTTTGTACTGTGCAGAGCTAAAAAGATTTCCTCTATCAGGAATGCGGGTTCGATTGGTTAGAGTAGAAAGTGTACGCCTCTTTCTCACACGCATTTTAGGCTATCGCGTATTATTTGCCGCAATGGTTACGTGTATTAACACTTTGCTGACCAGTGACGAATTAACTCGTCCTTTCGAACCTAAACGGTAAAACGGCTATTCAAACAAGATATTATACAATAAAAAAACCTAATATCACAAATTACGTTGATAATAAAAATCAGGTTTCCAAATTCTCCAAAATAAATGCTTTCTTCAGCAATCGTGATAAAATTGATTGAAGTTTATTTAGAACGTTTTACTTCCATATTCAATAACAAAATAATAGCCGGTGACATGACATAGTTTCTGTGTAAAATTCCCGGTCAACAAAGTGTTAACCCTCGGGTTCCTATGCCCGAGTCATTTGAGACCCATTGGATTTAACGATAGAGAAATAACAGTGACAGATTTTCGGGAAACAAAACAGTAGAGCTTCATGCTTTGAGGAAGAGATACGTATCAGACGGGAAAAAAAAAATTGCGTTTGTATTGTTCATTTTATTATTGCTATTTATTTTATTACTGTTATTTCATATTATTTCATATTTAAAAAAAAGAAAAAAAAAATTGCTTTTGTACTGTTCATTTTATTATTCGTATTTATTTTATTACTGTTCTTTCATATTATTTCATATTTAAAAAAAAGAAAAAAAAATTGCTTTTGTATTGTTCATTTTATTATTCGTATTTATTTTATTACTGTTATTTCATATTATTTCATATTTAAAAAAAAGAAAAAGAAATTGCTTTTGTATTGTTCATTTTATCATTCGTATTTGTTTTATTGCTGTTATTTCATATTATTTCGTATTAATGTAGTTTTTATATTTATATTATTATTCTTTCATATTATTCTAATTTGGCAAGCATTGGGAAAAAAATAAGCATACGAAATGAAAGTACTCAATGAACCAGTTAACCGGGACATTAAAGTGCACAATAATTACAAAAAATTAACGCTGTATAAAATTAAATGCATAATAACATATCTTATCGATTTGAATGTTACAGCATTCATGTAATTTTGCATCACGATTACAACGAATGCTGTATCATTCACGTCCACGAACGTGTCAATCGGATCGCATCACCACGAACCGAGCGAAAGATCCCTCGCCCCTCTGCCATTCCTGGAGAAATCTTCCCAGCTCTTCATAGCTGTAGGTGCTCGCCAAGTTACGATAACCGCACAGTAGATGCGCTGTCTTACGGAAAAATATTTGACGATGAGCAGTATACGTTGGTTGGATGCTGGTTGTCAATAAAGGCTCAGTTCGGCGCAGGTGTACGCGTTAGTCGTACATCTCGATGGACGTGCACGCCACGCAGTGGGTACCTAGCAGGTACCCATTCAATGAGATGCCCTCGGATCGTAAGTATGCGCTGCTGGTACGTCATTAGTGAGCTGACCTAACAGATATCCGGCGTGTAACGATTGGCGGGAACCATAAATCGATCATTTAATTGCACTCCCGCCGGGAAGAACATTTTACTGGCCCACCGTCTAGCTCTGTTGCTCCTCCTTCTTCGTTTGGTGAAGCCAGACGACCGTTATACGCCTATCCACGGCCACGGGGGAAGATCGATGTCGGCGAGAGTGGTGACTTGAATGAATCGCGAAAGCAGCTCGATCGGTGAACACGAATTGGCCTGCTGAAAACGCGGAAGTCGTGACTGCAGTAGCGACTAACGACTACCAGCATAGATCTTCGCTTGAAATCTTCGCCTGTCTTACAAATTGTAATGCGGGATTTGGAACCGGGTCTTGGAGTTATCGCACTTCTCGGCGCTACGGATACCTTGATCTTTCGTATAAGGTTATCGCCTTTTCCTTTATTCCCTTATTCTTGCTGTTTTTTGTGCTCGGGAATTAACTTTCGTTGCGTTCCACGGTTCTCTGTTTCTAGACGGTGTAGGATGTTTGAATTCTCTAACCGTTTGAGTCCCAAGCAGCGCGATCGCGCTCTTTTGTTTTTTGGCGACAAAGCGATTTTTTTACAATAAATAGACTTTCTTCACAGTAAATTCCTAAAAATGGACCACGATAGAATAGAATGTGATGACGAAGAATTGTTTAAATTTTCGATTTTTGAGAAAGTATCTTTATTTCTATAAAGCGAATAAAGAAATTAATTTTTAAGAAGAAACCGAAAGTTTTATTAAAAAATAATCCATAGTTAAAAAATTATAGCTATTTTATGCACAAGTAATTTTGCGCGCGAATTGCAAAAAATCGCCCGCTATATGATGAGAGTTTGACAAGAAAACACCCGCTTAAGATGTGTTAAGGATCGATCCACAGTGTCGCAACATGGGTCTCTTCTGATTTCTCTTCTGGAGACTCATAGTCTTTTTTAATTACAACTTAGTAATAATAACTTTATTTACAACTCATTTACAATCTCTATATTCGTGATATAATAATCGGACCGGAAGACAGGAACCACGGTGCGTCCGCTCTCGTCCATGGTTCTCGCGATACTCTCTTCGTCAATAGCTCTCCTTGACATCCTTCCGGTCAGCTTTGCGACACCGTTCGATTAAAGACTTGTATCCAAATTATCCACAGTGTCGCAACAATATTAACCGTTTGAGTCTCAAGCAGCGCGATCGCGCTCTTCAGATTTTGTGTCGAAAAATCGCAGTATATTTCGGGCGCTGTGGACAACTGACGGTGCAGTCACTGACTGTCGAAGTAGCGCGCTCAGATTTACTGACGCACGTACATCGCACAGCTCCCTTTTTAAATGTAAATAATAGAGATAAAACATTTTGTATGTAAGGGAGAGGAAAAGAGAGAGAGAGAGACGGAAGTAAATCGGAAGGAACGGAAGAACGGAAGAACACGTAAGACACGGAAGAACGGAAGATCGGAAGTCACTGACACTTTCTGAAGTCTCTGTCAGAATAATCGAGCTCTGTGGCGCGTGGGAATTATTTGGTTTTATTAAATAACAATAATAATAATAATAATAACTGAAGTTTTAACACTACTAAAACAATACTCTTAATCACTCGGTCTCTCCTCGCTGCTCTCTTTCCTCACTGCCCTCTTGCCACACAATCTCTCGCGCCCCGAACATTCACTCGCTTAAATGTACATCCCTCAATCGCTCTATCTTTTTTCCACATACATCCCTTTTTCACTTGCACTCAAAATCTTCGCATCCATCCCTTCCAATCACGCAGTCACGTAGACTTCATTCCCACGGCCCAGTTTCTCGGTTTCAAACATACACTTGACATAACTCAGCCACTCTTCGCTAACATTCTTTCGACCACCCAAGATTCGTCCACGGTCACACTTTTCCAAACATACCCGGATCATTCTCACTCGCAACCATAAATACATTCACACCACCACTTGAGAGGCCCATCTACTGGCGCCGTCCCGTCGCAGGTAGTGCCTGACTCTTACATGTATTTCATTGTTATCTTGTCAATAATTTTTATCGAACAATACTTGAAATATTTATAAACTTACAGTACGCGTATATAATAATACAGATGTATTTCATAAAATAACGAATTACAAATTAAATTAAATTTTTTGTGTTACGAACAATTTACATGGAGAGTAACACTTATAATTTTTTTCTTCGCAATGGATTAAGACAAGCGCTATCGCGTCGCCTGGGTCTTTTTGTACTCGTTTAGCACGGTTGCGCTGTTCGGGATTTTTCGACAGTGTTTTTTCAATACCCCTTGGGATTCAACGGTTAAGGTTGTGTTGTGATTCGATGTATTGTAGGAATAGTAGTATATATTTGAAATGCTTTTTACAGCGGTTGACTTAAAACTCTGTAACTCTCTCGGTAACTCTCTAGTTCTCTTTCTATGTCTATATCTATATCCGCTATATCTGACTAAAACTATGTTTCCTCGGCTCTTTTATATTATTTTTCGGCTAAAGGCCGGACCAATGGGAAACGAGGTTCCATCGTATTGGTACGGCCGAAAACTTAAGACCTACGTTTTATCAGGGGTCTTTCTTTCTCTCTCACACACACACACACATTATACCTAGAGTATTAAGGTATGAAATTGTCAGTAAGAGAAAATTAAGATATCGATATAGTAAATGGAAACTTAACATAATTTGTGTAACTATTATTGAGGAGCATATGAGAGTTGAAACGGGTACATCTAAGAGAAAGGCGTTTAGGAAATATTTTAACTATAAGGGATTAATTCTAAGTTTATTGATTTTATGAATGAATTTGAAGCTTAAGTGTAAGGTAGTTCTCGGAAAAATATTTGTTTATCAGTCATTCGTGTTGGAAGGGTGTAATTGACCGCACGACTAATTAAATTATTGAATACTGTTAATGAAAGTATTATAAAGGTAAAAGATTCTATGTTTTTAGCAAGGAACTTATATGCTTCATTATTTTTGTAAATATAAATTTATACGACTGACATAGAAGCATGATATTTATATGAATGTGAGAGATAAATACTGAGGTAAAGATTCTTATAAATAATCAGTAAAGTCATCTCATAAATAACGTCATTCCTTGACGCTAGTTTTCACTGTAAGATATTAATATTTGCATTAATTTTTAATTATGACTGTGTCGACCATTATTTTCTATGATTCTTTTCTTATCTCTCAAGCAGTTTCTGGGTTCCTTCTTCAAAAAATTTGGAATACTTTTATCTAAAAATCTTCTTCGATGCTTATTTTAAGTGTCCATTATTGTAGAATTTTTGTTGTTGATTAAAAAATGTAATAATTGGAATAACTAGTAATTGGTTGTAGCGAACGTGGTATCAGTTTCCAATTTTAATTTTTAATCTTTTAAACGCTATATCACACAACATTTTTTTCGAAAAATAAGGAATCAATTTACTTAACCGATGGGAAAAGATGTAAAGTAGTGGTCGATATATCGATGATTAAAAATAAATGTATGTCTTAATATTTCGTAATAAAAATTAGTGTCGAGGAACGACATTACTCATGTGATAACCTAATAAATTGAAACTGTTATACCGAATATATTTTATATATTTTAGATAAACTGAAAATTGTCAAACACTTATCAACGGTAGTGTACATCTCAATTAAGCTCGCTTAAAAGTGTTGCATAGCAAAGGAACGATATATCGTTCGTATTCATGAACGATCACAGGCTCGGTTATCGTCTCTCTTAAACGTACACAAATCTATCAATGCAACGAACGTTATCCAAGAAATTGATGCACGCTTCTATGAATTGTTCCCGATAGTCGAACGCACGATAAGTCGGTACACGTCGATTCGTCGGCTGACTGTATTTTCCTCGGTCTAGGAAAGATATACGAGCGAGATAAATCAATTACCATCGAGCAACGCATGCATCACGACAAACATTACGAGCTCATTGACGGACAACGCTGACAAGAATAATTATACGGTTCAGGGTTGAATGGAACGCGAGCGTGAACACGGTGCGGACGAAACGAGCCACAATTTATACCGGTTACATCTTCCAATATTTATCGAGACGATTACCCTATTCCTTAACCATAAAATAATCTGTCAATGTTGGGTAGAACGATGCGCGATCGGCGAACCGATATATGTACGCCTACGTAAGGCGAATCCTTTGCCGCCTACAGTCGCACGGTAACGTGTTTGAAGACGACTAACCATTCATCGAGGATCGCCGCGTGCGAATCAACCGACAGTGTGCAAGAGCTCGATCTTTTATAAACTGTGTAAGTTTGCTTATCGTGTTACGTGTGGTATTGGACTATTAGCGGCCGATGACCGTTTATCAAGCGTAACGTTTGCGATTTAACTTCTGAGGATTTATCGTAACGTATATTTTTGGAGTATACCTGATACAAATTTTATAACACTCCAACCCCCGACGATTAACCCTTTGCACTCGGCTGGCGCCGCTATAGCGACGCGCATAATTTTCTTCAGAGAAGAATTACTTAATTAGATTCTATATTTTCATCGTTTCAAACACTTTGCTGACCGGTGACGAGTTAACTCGTCTTTTCGAACCTAAATGTTGCTGACCGGTGACGAGTCATTGCACGTCATTGCACTTGCATTATCTATTTCAGTTTATGACATCCCGGGCGATATAGAATATTGCAAAAACTTGGCGTATCGTGTTTAGGTTATAAAGCGGGCATAACAAAAAAATTACTTTTCTTGGTATTTAGGTTTTTATCACAATTTTAATATAATTCCAGAAATTTCAACCATGACGGAACGTATCGGCGAAGAACTTTTCAATGAATTATACGTGGATACTTTATCTGATTGTCCGAATGATTTCGAAATAAATTGTAGTGATTCGGAAAGTGATGAATCTGACATTATACCACCAAAACGGCAAAAAAGAAATGTTATAGAATCTGATAGTGAAAGTGATTTTGAAGATTGGAATGATAGCCGGTGACATGACATAGTTTCTGTGTAAAATTCCCGGTCAACAAAGCGTTAAAATAAAAGTAAATTAACCAAATAAATAAGGAATCGTAAACATTCATAATTTTCTTTTTTTATTTCCGAAAGATTACTTTAAGTTTTCGCAATAGTCCTTTGAAACTTAAAAAAGTTTACGAGTGCAAAGGGTTAAAAAATGGTACCTTATAATTCATTAATGGATTTTATTAAAACTCCCCTAAGATACAACTTTCTTCTGCAGAATTTTACAATTTTCTTCTTAAATTCTTCGCTATTTTTATCAAATATTTTTGAATTTATATCGTATTTATAACACACAGCTAAACAGACCCTTCGCCTATAATATCGTGTGAGAGACGTGGCACTTCGTTCGGGCTACCCGCGACAAGTACATACAAATATTCTTGTCCGCATTCGGACGTGCAGATATATTTTCTTGAAAAATATTAGAAAGGTACCCTCAAAAATGTCTTCGAAAAAAATATTAAGCGTTGACGAGGACAGTGAAAGTTCTGCTAACATCGCAAACAGCGATTTGACAGATATTTCAAATAGCGATAGTGACAGTAGTAACTTGGAACGCTCAACTAAACCGTGAAATGACTCGACGCGTGACCTTAATGTTGTTTATGGCATGCGCCATAATTCCCAAATTGCACCATTGCAAATTTATATAATTTCTACGAGAAATTACAACCCGGTCGTTTTGACCGTTTTAGTTTTAAATCGTAAAACAAGGGATTAACGAAAACGACCAAAATCGGCATAGCGCTTAACCTGTTAAACTAGGTTTACGGGCATCGATTGGATCATTTTGATGGGTACCTTGAAATACAAATTTTTTATAATATTATTAGTTCAGTTTATTTGAAATTAATAGATTTCTATAACCAGAGATTTATTAAGCACATTCTTTCTATATAAATTTTATTTTTAATTCACATCTTCCGCACTCATCATTGTTAAACTTAACCCTCTATATAATTAATATAATAATATACTATAATATAATATAAATTGAAATTACCTATTAATAAAAATTTGTCAATAATGTAATGAAATTAAATACACGATTTGTAAAAGGACACTGAGTGAATTAATGTTAATTAGATAAAAAATGAGAGACTTCTATCTACCACTGTGGTATCCTGAGCCGTGGCCCTCTACTATTAACCCTCTATAGCCCGAATTTTGTCTGTTTATCGGAGAAAAAAATTGCGATTCGTCACAGTTTTTCACTTTGATTTGAAAATTTTTAAACTAATAATCGTCGTAGATGGATCGTGATATTATTACAGTAACACAGTAATAAAATTTAACAGTACACTGATAACTAAATAAAATAAATTGTTTTAAATATAAATACATCTGTTGGATTATTGCCAATATTAGTTAAATAAAACTATTAGCCTAAGACAAAACTGAGTGTCACTGTTCTTAGGAATGTCTTTGAATAGACAAAATAATAGGACTGCCAGATGTGTCCTGTAGAAATCAGAAAGTCTGGGCGCTTGAAAATATAACCGTCTCCAGGCATAAGTGGACGACGGTTTTTCCCTTTTTGAGAGCCCAGGTCAGTTTACTTGATATAGAGAGTTGAATGAGTAAAGACGTTACTAGCTAAACCGTGAAATACAGTAAAATAATTAACAAAGACTATCTTTTTTTATTTAAACCGTAACCCGTATTCCAATAACATCAGTTTGTAACTTTTATGTCACACAAAGCCATAGAGAGTTAAGTACGAAATCTGAACCGCGTCGAATTGACGGATTCCATAAATCTAGCGTTAACACGTTGACTGCCACGCAATTTTATAAGAAAATCTCCGTCAGGCCACGCGTGCTTATCGTTCGTTTCTAATCGTAGCGTAATGATAAGTACGCTTACAACGAAACGTTTTCGAGGCATGCGTTTAGTTGAAAATCTTTCTTCAAGAACGAAGAATCTAAGAAAGCGTGTGAGACTTTAAAATTATTTCTTCCTTTTAAAATATTTCTTCAGTAGTGGCGAATAGTTAAAATTTTTGGCCTAATTTTTTGCGATGTCAAAAGAAAAATGAAATTATAGTTGTAGACGCTTCGATCGTTTACAAGACTGCAACAAAAAAGAAGATACGAATATCAGAAAATTTAGAGAACTGTTAGCTCTGAAATTATTAAGACTGACTGATAATGTAAATAAATCTTAAGGTCAACGTAGTCGGCATAATATTGCCGTCCGAAAAAATTCTTCTGGACAAAGCGTTAGAAGGGCTTGCAAATTATGCTATTCAATTAAAAGACTCCATACGAACCGATCAAAGGCACGACGAAATATAAAAAAGACAATAACGTTATACCCAGATTGCCCTGATCAACCCCAACTTTGTATGGACTGTTTTAAAGCATTCCATTGCAAATCATTTTTTTAACCCTTTGACTACGGTAGATTTTGAGACGCACCGGCCGTACCATACGGTAGGAATTCAGTTACGACGTACGCCGAGAACTGCGAAATTTTTTGTTATGGGTACATTTTTTGGAAAATATATTTCAATAATCGAAAACTGAGTTTCACTACATTGGGACAATATTATTTACTTATTTGCATTCTGCACCGAATCGTTACTATACATATTAAAAATTTAATATTAACGTTAAGCTTAAATTTTCAGGTCATAAAGCCAAACTGCGCCGGGCGCCTAAAGGCGCTCTCAGTATCACAAACGCAAAATTTCTAAGCGCCTATAGGCGCCCACAGTAGCCAAGGGGTTAATAAATTTTTATAACAATTCAATAGTCTCATATTCTATGAAATATCTTTCGAAATATCTACTAATTTAGCTCGTAAGCGCTCAAATAAGCCTAATCAGAATTTTTGTCGTCACCCAAATACGGGTGACGCGGCGGTCAACGCGTTAAAGAGTCTTTCACAGAGTTACTTTTCCTCTGTTTCCAACGGAAGCGTCTTACGTTCCCTCTTCCAAGTTAGCCACACAGAACTGTATCAGAGAATTTAGACGGTTCGATGAAGAGAAACGTGCACCGACACCCACGTGCTCTCCGCGTAACAGACGCACGGCCATATTCTGACGTTTTATATGTATCATCCCGTAACACGCACGCTAACGTTCATTCCAGCAGGCCGTGGAGGCATGCAATCACGATGATCCAGGGAAAAAATATCAAAAACTAGTTCTCTCTCTGAGCCAGCGTGTATACTACCCGATCGAAATACGTTCGATGAATTCATTGTGTCGTTTGTCGATATCCCGGCCCATGGAATTCCTTGCTCATCCAAGGGAAACCTCGCTATCTCCTTGGACGGTGCCCTGTTGTCTTTCGTTTTTGTCGATGCTGAAATTGTTATGCCGCGAACACCAAGCGACGATCCTATATATTTATTCCGATCATCGTAGTCGGATCCTGTGTATGTTCGTTATTTCAAAGGCAGTAGAGGAACGGGCTGCCGTTTATATCATGTGGCAGGATAATGCGTGAACGTTCGCCAAGGTTTATGGACCATAACGTTTCACATTGGCGAAAGGTAGAATCGAAGCGATTCGAATAAACCACGGAAGAATGTGCTGGCTTTTTTTTCTATTTCTTCTTCTTCCTCCTTTTTTTTGTCTTTTTTCTTCTTTTCTTTTTTTTTTTCGTTCAGTTGCACGCGACAGTGAATCGCTTAGGTATATTTCTGGCGTGTCGTAACAAGTTTACCAGCGTCTATTCGTTTTATTAGTTAGAACGCATCTCGTGGATAATGTTATGTAAATGGGTGTGGCGTTACGCTGAGCGTATGTTCAAGATTTTTTTTTCTTCTTCTTCTCGCGGAACAAAGTTTCACGGGGGTGGAAAATTGATCGTTAATAATCGTCTCGCTTTTAAGCTTCCTCTTTCTTCCTCTCGTTTAGCCTGTATTCGAGCTACTTGGCGTTCACTTATTATTTATGATAGCTAATAGCACGAGGCGTGTAGTCGTTATACGCTACCACGACGAAACCTATATATATATAGTTAATTAATAATTATCTTACGCGACGACTGCTTCGTTGTACGCTTCTTGGAACCTACGCTAGCCATTTATGCAAACAAGTTTCTTGGCGAGGAGAAAAGTACGGCTAATTAACCCGTGTACGCGAGAACTGTGACTGTTCGAGTTACCTTTAGATGCAAATAGTTTTGGCGGGCTTCGTCAGTTTCTTGTTCTAAATTTAATTTCATGACAATCTGCATGCTTCTCCTGGTGCAGTGGCTTCGGTATCCGAACGCCCATTGTTTGGGTACACTGAAGTTCAGACGTTTTACTGTTTCAATATTCTGTTATCCGAACCAAGTATCTTTTGGCAATAGAACAATTTTCCTGTTGCGAATATTTACTGGTTGTACAATGTGATGTATACCTTCCTCTATTCGATCGATATTAATTTTCATCGTAATGATTTAGTATGGAATTTATTCGCAATGAAAAATTTATTTAATTTAATAGACGGTAAGATATGTGATCCACGAATATTTAAACAAGCTATCAGTTTTCTTGTTCTCTATTTAAATCAAGGAAATTTAGTATCGGGAAAATGATTGTTAAGTTATACGAAAATTTCTTTATTTTGAATTTTTGTTTCTTTGTTATTATATAATTCGGACATTATTGTAATATTTTTTTTTTTTTATAAAGGTTACGTATTTAGAATTTTTCATTTTATCATCAAATTCATTCAATTCTATCGCGATCACTTTTTTGTGTTTAAAATTTGTTAGAAGCGAATTTAATTTTTATCAAATTTCATGTATGTTTTAAAGTGAGATTAATAAAATGATGACAGTTATTTGCAATGTGGCAGTTTTTCTTACTCGATTAATTCTTATTATTTTTATTAAGGGTGAGTTGGAACCTAATTAATTAAATAATTAAATAATTATATATAAACTAAATAATTAAAAAATTATTAAACGTTATTAGATTTCGTAACTCTCGAAGCTTGAAGTGTAGATTTTGTTTTGTAAAAGGGATATTTCGTTTTAAGAACTGAAATCTTAAGAAAATTTTTGTCTAAATCTTTCTGGGCCATAATTAAACAAACTGAAATTAAAGCGCAATAATATATAGAAATATCGATTCCAGATTCTTGTTCAAGAACACTAACATCTAAACTCTTTCTGAACTTAGCCTATTTCTTTTTTTTACCTCAGAGTATCATCGATTTTATATTTTCTTCACTCAAGTTTCGAGAGTTTCAAATCTCGAAAAACAGTGGAAAGTTTCAAATTCTCGAAACTCGAAACTTTGTTGAGCTTTGTAGGGTTTCGAATTCTCGAAACTCGAAACCTTCTTGGGTTACGAGAGCTTTCGTAACTTCGATGTTTCAAAAAACCCATGCTCAATTTTAGTCATCAACATCGCTATTTCCTCTAACACTACAACCACCAGCGATTAAAGTAGATTCATTCCCAACAAAAGAATCAAAACGACAGGTATTTTTCCAAATACCTACAATAAGGGTAACAATCCGTTGCGCATATTTTTCCCAAAAATTCAGGAAAAATCCTCCAATATACCTCGTTGCAAAATAAAATTTAATAAGCAATTACCAAGCAGTAATCTTGACTTCAATGTCTCAAAAAACCCATTCTCAATTTCAATCATCAACATCGCTATTTCCTCTAACACTACAACCACCAGCGATTAAAGTAGATTCATNTCAACATCGCTATTTCCTCTAACACTACAACCACCAGCGATTAAAGTAGATTCATTTCCAACAAAAGAATCAAAACGACAGGTATTTTTCCAAATACCTACAATAAGGGTAACAATCCGTTGCGCATATTTTTCCCAAAAATTCAGGAAAAATCCTCCAATATACCTCGTTGCAAAATAAAATTTAATAAGCAATTACCAACCAGTAATCTTGACTTCAATGTCTCAAAAAACCCATTCTCAATTTCAATTATCAACATCGCTATTTCCTCTAACACTACAACCACCAGCGATTAAAGTAGATTTATTCCCAACAAAAAAATCAAAGCGACAGGTATTTTTCCAAATACCTATAATAAGGGTAACAATCCGTTGCGCATATTTTTCCCAAAAATTCAGGAAAAATCCTCCAATATACCTCGTTGCAAAATAAAATTTAATAAGCAATTACCAAGCAGCAATCTTGACTGTTTCGGTAGTTCCAGTGTTAAATGCACTGGAACGCATGATCTCAATTATAATATTGCTTTATCCGAAACAACCTGAATCATTCAGCTCGGAAAAATCGAAGAAATTATTATCACAGGACACGTTGGTGCTCCCGAGAAATTTACAACGACAGCATTAAGTCGTCGCCGTAGGCCGACGTGGAAAAGAAATTAGGCGAGCCTTTGCCGAGACATTTTTAGTGTTTCGTTGGGTCTTTTATAGCGCCTCGCGAGCGTCTCTTTATAACGTAATTATCAGTTTCGTGCAGAGAAATGTCGACACATGAACGAGTATGCATTTCGCTCCGCTCATTCTGCAATCTGCCCACGGTCGATCGTTATAGCTTGAACTTTTCACCGGGCAACTCGTTCACGACCGGTAATATGCACTGGTACTTTATTACCGGGCCATTAAGTGGCCACCATTAATTGTGAGTTTATTAAATGTTGGCAAAAACGAATTCCAACGGAACGAGCCCGAGCAACGATTTGCACCGCGAAGTAGGCGGCTTATTATAACGCCGACTTTCACGCTAACCTTCTTCTTTCGTAGACGTGCTCTTCATCGTTAATGATCCGTTCGATAAATCAAACGAACGCGGAACCATTGATCGATGCTATCTCTGGGCTGCTTCTTGGCAGAAGGATAAGAAGTTTCGCTGAAATTGGACTACGCTCTGCGGATTCTTGCAACGCCTACGGTTGCGCGGTTAACGTGTACGCGTAATCTGGCTTGCGATCAGATCGATCATTTATCGAAAGTCATTGTGAGACGTTGAATAGGAACGTTTGGAACTTGGTATTGTAGACAGATAATATTTAAAACGTGTAGTTTTTATTAAGTTAATTTATGTGTTTTTTGAAAACACATAAATTATGTTCTGTTTGTTTTGAAGAAGTTAAGATA
>SMSQ01001860.1:48320-82374 GCA_019453375.1 Ctenoplectra terminalis | reverse complement strand
TTTTTTTTTTCTCAGCACCGTTCAAAGTTCACCTAAATAGTCAGCGACACGCTGCGCCCCGTTCCGGCTCGCAATCAATCCATCTCGACAAGGTCATGATTGGTCGTCACGAACGTCGCTTGGTATCGTGCGCGGTTCGCACGAACGACACTCGCGATAGGAGAGAAAGTCAACGCTCTAAATGTCCGAGAGTGAAAGATCGACCGTGAGAGTCGCGCTCGTGTTTTGCCGGTCTCGGTGCTGACGAAAGAAAAAGACAGAAGGCTCCTGCTCTGTAAGCAAACGTTCCTAACAAAGTGGAAGTACTTTACGGTCCACTACTCTTTTTTTTTCCCCCTCCCTCCTCCCTGTCCCTCCGACAGGGGTTTATTGGCCTCGTTGCAATTAAATCGTTCAACGCTCTCTGTCCAACTCTTCCATCGCTCGCCTGCATCGTTAAACCGGCGACTATGAGCGATCACTGTTCGATCTACCAATACAGTCACTCCGCCTATTTTCAATGATCCCATACCGAGCTCCTAACCCGAGCAAAACGGCCGCACGCATTCTCTAAAAACTTTCACGAGCCGATCTCGCCTTGGCAGCTCGCGAATCTCCGCGTTAAGTTTCCTCGATCCTGAAGCGTTCGGTATCGGTGCGACCGATGCTGACGCAGGACCACGAGAGAGAAGGTCCGATTGTCTCTTCGCTTTATCTAGATAATTGATCTCGCCATCTGTAAGCAGCGTTGTTAACATTGATTGCGAAGGGTGATCAATACCCAGTAGCAGCGTGCGGCTATCACTCGTGCCATAAGGGTTCTATTTCTCCCCCCTGGGTCGTGAGGAGAGGATAGACGACGGACCGTGTTGAACGACGGGGATGGACAATGTGGGACGAGCGAAGGAGCACGGCTCGATGGATAAGGAGGAAAGAGACGGAACACGGGAGGACAGGAAGAAAAGAGCGAAGAGAGTGGACGATGGTAGCCCCGTGAAAGGGGAAAGGGTGAAAGAGAGAGAGAGACAGGAGCACACGCCACGCCATGCCGCGCCACGCGACACGTGAGCCGCCGCTAACAGTGGACAATGAAATTACTTCGGCGTGTATCGCACGGTATTGATCCGTTCCCTCTTTGTCGCGCCCCCTTTGCGGCTATCTATCGCTCTCCGTCCAAGGAACCAAGCCTTTGTGAGCGAAGCTACGAGCGTAGCTTCTTACTGGCGTTTCAGTCGATGCTCGATGATGGCTTTTTGCTTGGCTACTTTGTTTCTGTTCCTTCGAGTGAAAGGTTTGAGAACGGATCGAGTAAGTTAGGTTCAGTGGGTTTGGTCGTTTCGTTCCATGTATCTGTTTTAATAATGAAAATTGGAAATGTAGTTTTCTTTTTCGTTTCTGACGCTTTGGAGAGGAAATAAGTATTGTTTGGGCTGGGTAGGTTTAGATGGACGTAATAGGGATGGGTTTGATGCGAGAATCGGTAGTATGGTGGGTTTGTGAGATTTAATTAGTGTAGGTGTTCGTTTGTTTTATTGGATGATTACTTGGGACTCGTTCTTGCCGAATATTCAAAATGGAGCCGCGTGCGCGCCAAACGTTACGCACCGCCGGCTCACGCTGCAGAGCCGTGTATTTAAATCAGGGTGCCTTACAGTAGCGTTTGATATCCTCTTGCTGTGTTTTATAAATTGTAAATTAAAATGTTCTTAAATATCAAAAGTATTTTTATCGTTCACGATAAGTTTCCCTCGAAATAGTTTTATAATAAATTGTAGAAGAACTGAGTTAGATGTGAAGCTTTTTTTTTGGCGATTCAGTATTTCATACTCGGATAAATATTTTTAATTCGTTAGGGAATAAGAATTTATCGTTTGGAAAGATTTAGGTTTAATTTGCATGGAAGCGACAATCGTGCGCGCTGAGCGCTGCGCACAATCGAATTTCACCGCGGTGACGTGTTCGTGAATAGTGACTTCCTATTCATAAATTAAATTTGTGTATACGAAACCAAGACGAACATGTAAACACAATAATCTTTGCTTTTAAAACAGGAGTTATTAAAATAAAATAACACGTCGGAAAAGATTTATAAATTGATTAGCTTTTTAGAAAATAATTTTATCTTGCGTTTAATATAGTAACAGTAATTAATATTCGAGCTTCGTTTGACTGTATTCCATTTTTCTTCTTTTTTTTTTCTGTATAATGAAGATCGCTGTATTTGCCAAGATTCATTCGTTCGCGTGAATAGAGTAGTCCATCAATTTTGAAAGCGATTAGAAAGTGAAAAATATCTGTATCGGGCGTGATTTATGCACACTTGCTGGGAACTTCGTTCAAAGTTCATACTCGAGTACGAACTGGCGAATAAAAGGAAGTTCATTTATGACAAACCTGTTGTCGTTGCGTTCATCGATCACTCGTTGCACGACGTGCGACACTTACGGAATTCCCCGGTTGGATTTATTGCCTGAGGGGTTTGAATTCTTCTTTGTCGCTGCTGAATAAATTTCTGCGGAAACCGTTGTGTTGGAATCGTAACTACATCTGGAATGTTAGTCAGAATCGAATGAATTTACAAAATCATTTTTGGCGAACGATCATCGAGGACTCGGCTTTGGAAGGATTCGATTATTCCAAGTACGAATAAAGACTTATCTAGCGAATTTAATAATGAAGAGTTATAGAAACAATATATAATAAAAGAAATTATACATTATACAATAAAAGAAATATACATTAAAAGAAATGAATTAAAAAAATATTTCCTTATAAAAACTACATATATTTAAATATTCTTCTAAATTCAGAATCTCATCTACGATAATAATCTTTTAAAAAAATTATGTGAACTTAAAAATATACATAAAAAAAAATTAATTTAAAAAGTATTTCCTTATAAAAAAAAAATATGTATATATATTTAAATATTCTTACGATATTAATCTTTAAAAACAGTTATGTAGATTTAAAAATATATATAAAAAAAAAATGAATTAAAAATGTATTTCCTTATAAAATATATATATATTTAAATATTATTTGAAATTCAGAATCTCATATACGGTAATAATCCGCGTGCATCATTTACGCGTCGATTAAAAATTCCGTAATCCAAGGCATTACGACATCGATGCAAGGACTGATTATTCCGGCGCGCAGAAATTAGTAGAATCAGGCCGGAGCCTTGTCTCGGTCGCTGTTCATAATTTGTCGCGTACAAATTGTGTCGCAAGAGAGGACGATTTAAAATGTATGAGCCTTGGCGACCGAGGGGCCCAGAATCCATGCCATTTATACGCCTCGTGAAGCGATAGCGCTTCCACTACCCAATACGCATCTTTGACGAATAATTAGATATTGATATCCATTTGACGCGTTACCCTGTAACACTTTGTCCTGGATCCTTGAAGCAGCTTAAGGACTCGCGGTAACGCCTTGATCGTTTGATTAACATATTTCGATTTATCGTCGAGATCTGTCGTTAATATTACTTTATTACCTGTTTATTAAAATCGTTGAAAACTTAAAATAGAACCGATAGGTACACAACTAATATTCCTATTAATTAAATTTCAAACCAATCCAAACCTTGTTACAAAAAACTAGGATTCAGTGTAACGGAACAAAAAATAAAAATATTCCTGTGATTTATTATTAATTTCGCGGAATTACAATTACAAAACTAACAAAATAAAAGATACTATATTCGTCCTTTCTTACAAATTACAGAAAAGTAAATATAAATATAATATTATTCTCGGCATAAAAATGATAAATATAACAATTAAGGAAACAACTACAGTTCTCAAACCACGATACTTCATTTTACATCCAATACGATCAAAGCAACCAGAAAAAGCAACAAGACCTGCCTACCAAAGAAATCAAAAGCCTCGACTCCAAACAATCCCTCATACATCAGCCCGCTGTTCTTCAAACTCCCATCTCAATCCGAAGTACCACACGTGGCCATTCCCGGAATCGCTCCGAATAGGGTAGAAAACGTTTGATCGTGGCGGCCACCTGCCACGGCCTGGGGAACGCTACACCTACCCAACGTCATACATGTTTCCAATTTAATTCGCATCGTCTGACGCAAAACGACGAAGAAGAGTGGCAGAGCGGCGGCAGAAAACGAAGAAGAGGACCCGTGGATCCCCATCGGGGATCTCACAGGCCGCATTACTTGTTACGCCAGAGGGCTCCGACCGAGAAGCCGCGCAACCGCGTCGATAGCCGCGAATCTTTCGCAAATCTGTTGCGGAGCATCGCGTATCCGGTGCACGCGAGAACAATCGAGCCCGACGAGAAAACGGGTGGAAACGGTCGCCGTGCGAGGCCGAATTCGTGAATGGCGGTTCACGGTGCTCGGTAAAGGAGTTTTCGGCCGGCGGAGACCGAGCAGAGACCGAGCAGGTGGCAGGCAGTGGTCTCTCGAAGGGATCGGAAGAAGAGCAAGGCGGTCGGTAGGACTTTCGAGCGATTATCGAGAAAACGAGCAAGACCAAAACGGAGCTACGGTGTTCCCTTGGCGGACGAGAGACCTGCCGTGGCCCGGCGTAAGGCACGCCATTCGGCAAAAGGTTGCGCGTGCGGGAGAAACCGTGGGCAAGAGGGAGAAAAAAAGAAGTCGAAGATAGACGGAGAAAGAGACGAAGGAGGTAGGAAGGAAGGTAGGCAGCGGTGAGGATAAGGAACACAGAGGCGCGGGGAGAGAAAAAGAAAAGGAGCCCGGACGGTTGAAAGAAAAGGCAAACAAGCCAGGATAAAGCCCGTTGAACGGTGATGAGTTTCGTGGAAAGAGCCGACACCGTTCGAGAGCGAAAGAGAAGGATTGTAGGTAGAAGAAGGAAGAATCGAGGCTTAATCCTGAAGCCGAAGAGACCTTACCGGTGGAGTCTCTCGCTCTCTTTGCCTGCTTTTGGACCTACATCCTTCCCTGAGAGCGTTTCTTGGGAATCCCCTAGAATTCGACAGAGGCGAGTCGAAGGCACAAACTCGCCTTCGTTTTTGGATCGACCGATCCACGCTGGCGGACCTGGCTGCGTTTCCGTTCCAGCCAGGCCCTCGGCCACGGAGCGCTCGCTGTCACAACAGCTCTCGGTAAAGCGTTGCTGTTTTTACGCTTAGGAGTTTTGTAATCGAACGATGTTGGTTGCCGCCAGTATGAGCGGCGATGTTGGTTAATTAGGGGCGTCGGAGTGGGAACAGAGGGAGTTGGAAAGCAATGGCTCGAACCGGGAAGGTACGTTGACATGAGCCGCGGTATTTTTATTAAACGAAAAAATCCATCGAGAAAGTATTGCCGTAAGAGGCCTCTCGACTGTCCGCTTCTTCCGCTCGTCCTCTGGCCCAGCGTTTAATACCAGCTTACGCGCGTCCAAGTTTCAACGCACTCCACGGTGTTATCGTTGACGTCGCTCGAGATAATGGCACAGGGCTATCGCTGTGGTAACGTTCGATGGGACGAATAAGAGTGGTCGTTTCACGCTTTTGATACGATCGTGTATTAAAATCTGTGACATTTTTGGAGCGCACCAATACCTTCTCCATTTCATATATATATTTAATATATTTAATTTATTGAGTTGTTCTGGGGAAAAAACGAATTAAAATAATTGACCATTGTTCTCGTCTTAACCCACTATGGGACATTCTTAAAAGTTACAAACTGATGTATCTATATTTTAAAAAATTAATTTTCTTTAGTTATCACTGCAGTATTAAATTTGATTACCGTATTACTGCAGCGATATTACGATCCTTCCATAGCAATTATTAGTTTAAAGATTTTCAAATCAAAGTGAAAAACTGTGATCAACAAAATTCGGGCTATAGAGGTTTAATTGATTTATAAAATTTCTGTGAATAATTACGAATGGGTCATTTTAACCACTTTGGTAGTTCTAGTGTTAAACTTAACAATCATGCGTGCGGAAAATATAAACTCAAAATGATATTTATATAGAAAAATGTACGAAGCGAATCTCTGCTTATAGAAATCTATTAACCCTCTATGGGACCGTGTGACTTAAAAGTTACAAACTAATGAATCTATATTTTAAAAAACTAATTTTCTCCAGTTATCTCTGCGCTATTAAATTTGATCACCGCATTACCATAGCGACACCACGATCCACCTACAGTAACAATTAATCAAAACATTTTCAAATCAAACTGAAAAACTGTGACCAACCGTAATTTTTTCTCCAAAACACAAAATTCGGGCTACAGAAGATTAACATTCTTCTTTAACATTTTTTAAATATTCGTATATACAAGCGACGACTACTAGCGCCGCCACGGTCGCGTTGCAAATAATCTTCCCGCGAAATTTTCCGACCAATTAAACCCAACATACTTCCCCGATACGTACAAAAGTATCTTCGCTCCAATACACGTAGCCGTTCCTGAAAAAGCGTTGGCGATAAGTCGTACGTGTCATATCGAGTCTACAAATTAAATTCCACCATGAAACAAGCTGAACGAGGCACGCCGAGAGGTTTCGAGGTGTTCCCGATCGAGTCGTCAGCGCCACCGCTAGAAAAAGTGCACTGCGCACGCTCGTGGCCGTTCGAAATCACGCGAGAAAGTCGGCGTATCGCGCGGTGAGAAGCGCGACGAAGGCAAGACCGCGACGACACGACGACGAACGAGACCTCCGCTCTTCCTCCGGACAAATATGTAATACGATCCGTGTACGTGTGCACACGCTCGGCCACGTACACCGACATAGACGCACGTACGCGCGCACACACACACACAGAGCCGTCCGGCCGAGTGGCCGCAAGTACAAAGGGGCCACGGCAATATAGTTTTAAAACGGAATCGAACGAACGAGCGAGCGAGCCGACCAGCGCAGGAAGGGCAGAGAGGCAGCAAAAGCGAGTCCCGACGAGTAACAGTGGGCGACCCTGCTGCCGGCTGCCGACAGCATTCCTACAACAACACAACGCGGCCCCGCGAACCCACACATCGTGCACAATACACACGCCACGCCACTGATGCCCGTTCGATTCTGTATCCCACAAGTTTTTCGAGCAATTTCGTGAGTAAGATGATTTCAATTAAACGAATTTCTTCATTATGATGTATTTTGGAATAAGGTTAGAGGTAGCTGCGAGGTTATGTTGTAACTCGCAATTAGAGAGTTTCTCGTTGACAACCGTTCTCGAGAAAACTCTCAAATCGTGTGCCCGTTGGAGAGTAGATACGAGAATCTTTACTCGCAGAGAGTAGCTACGAGAATCTTTACTCGCAGAGAGTAGCTACGAGAATCTTTACTCGCAGAGAGTAGCTACGAGAATCTTTACTCGCAGAGAGTAGATACGAGAATCTTTACTCGCAGAGAGTAGCTACGAGAATCTTTACTCGCAGACAGTAGCTACGAGAATCTTTACTCGCAGAGAGTAGATACGAGAATCTTTACTCGCAGAAAGTAGCTACGAGAATCTTTACTCGTAGAGAGTAGATACGAGAATCTTTACTCGCAGAGAGTAGATACGAGAATCCTTACTCGCAGAGAGTTGCGAGAGAAATACAGTCGAACGACGATCTCTCGGTTACTCGCGAACGAAATGTCCATTCGCGAGAAATATTCTCGAGAGCAGCGATAGTTTTACTGTCGAGTGGAAGAGCACCTTTAGGCGAGGATTAGTATGTCTCTGAATAGATCGTTGTTTTCGATGAGGAATGCCTTTTGTGACGGAGCGTGAAGCCCTAGTCAATAACATAGGGTAGGGTGACTAACTGGGGCTGGGCTTGGGAAATGATACGCGATCACCGTTGAATATTTTGGTTAATTATTTAGAAAGCGACCGCTATCTTGGGTTTTGATGAATTGAATAACTTTTTATTGCGCGTGTATTTGGTGTTCGTATCACTGGTTCATGTTATTGTTAGTTTCAGATATTCGAAAAAAATTGTCGGCATCGTTTACTGTTATATGTGTATCTGTGACACGTTTATGTAAATTATAAACGGAAATAAAAATTTGGTTTATTTTAGGTGTCATTTTACAGGTAGAATTGACAGTTTTTAAAAAATATCGAAAACTAAGTTCGGTGATAATACACGGAAGAAAAAGTTATTCAAAATCCTGACTTCTACAAAGAAATCCAAGATATCGGTAGCTTTACAAATAATTATCTATTGACAGTTTTTAAAAAATATCTCGAAAACTAAGTTCGGTGATAATACACGGAAGAAAAAGTTATTCAAAATCTTCACTTCTACAAAGAAATCCAAGATATCGGTAGCTTTCCAAATAATTATCTTTGTGTCCAAACTATATTCTCTATGCATAGATAATTACTTCTTGAAATAAAATAATCGTAGGTTATTAAAACCTGTCGAGACTAATAGGTTACGTAAGATTCGTCAAAGTTTCGACGATCGTGAAGGGAGATTTAAAATAACGTTCGAAATGAATAAAAGGTCGCTTGTGTCGAAGCGGCTGTAAGTATTTGAGCCCATCGTTACACGGCACAAACACACGCACAGTGTTGGATCAAGGAACTCCATCGCCCTTCACGACCTCCGGCCGATCGGTACAAATGAGTCATCCTCGTGAATCGAATTTTATTAACCGATTCCCCTATCCTTGTTCTCCGGTCAAACCTATCGGCCATCTGATATCTCAACGCGCTAATTGATATAATGGATTTCGAACGCTCGCGGCCGCGTTTAATGAACTTTCGAGAATGCGGGACTCCGATTGTCCGGCCTAGGTTCCGGTTCAAAAAGCGGGTGAAAGTACCGAACATTCTGCACGGACCGTTTCACGGCGCAAGAAAGTACGGAGAATCAAGAGCAGCCGTAGATTATTCTCTTCGAGAAACAATCGACGGTTATCGGGTTCGCCGGGCGATTGATCCGCTCCTGGCGCATGCGCCGCGCAGCACAACTGTAGCTCCTTCACATGGAACGATTGCATTCGGATCAATCGATGTAAAAATACAATCCGTATTGATCGTGCACAGTATTTGCCAGACAAAACCTCTCTCTGAACTCTATTTTTCATTCAACCCCATAATATTTCTCGAATAACCTCTCCGTTGAAAAACGGTGTACGGACATGAAGAAAACGGGATCGACGGTATCCACTCGGATCGTACAGACACGCGAAAAATTTCGCGCAGAAGTCATGCGCGTCGATCAGTGTGTATATATATATATATATATATATATGTGTGTGTGTGTATGTGTCGCAAGCAGCAATAGCAGCACAAATTCAAACAATCGGCCCGATAAGATCGTCGTTGCTGGCAGAGAGCTCGAGACGGCCCTGCTGCAAGCGCAACGCGACGTCGTAACGCGATGCAACGCGCGTCGCGAGATTTCGTGCCCGGTCGTCCGTCACCGGGCCGCTTCGGTTGTTCTCGGCGGCGCTCGGCTCAGCTGTGCGGCAGCCGCGCATCTATTCGCGTTCTCTCTCTCTCTCTCTCTCTCTTTCTCTCTCTCGTTGGCTGCTCATCGGTGGCACAAACACAACGCACGTAAGTTGAGGCCTGCGGAGTCTCTCGGCTCGGCTCGCTCGTTCGCTCGAGGAGGCTGTGCAAGAGAGGATGCAGCGACCCCGAATAATAGACCGCTTTCGAATGACGCGGAAGACCGATGATCGAACGGGGGTTAAAGCAGATCGCGGTTGCCACGGCAACTCCCGTCCTCGATGGACCACTTCCGGTTTCGACGCCCCTCGTCGTGGCCCGTGGCGCACGAGGCCTCCGTGTCCGCCTCTCACCACGCCGACTTCCCTCGACAGACAGCCTCGACAGCTTCGAACACACTCAGGGACCCGGGTCGTGGAAGGACGATCGCGGTCGTTCGCGGGCCGCGTGAAAGGATATCCGGGAAAACCGAACGGGGAGAAACTCCGCGGACCGATGAGCCGCTCCCCGCTACTTTTCGTCATCTTGCTCGACTGTTTGGCCACGTACGCGGATGTAATATTGGGTTGTTCGGAAAGTAATTTGGTTTTTTTTGGACGGGGGAGGGGGATGAAAGACAATTTTCGGATAATGAAGAAATATTTTTTTTTTGTTTAATTTAAATTTAAAGTTGCATCAACCCGACTGGGTTATTAGCAACCACGTAATTTGACCGTCAGGAAAACGTTGATTTAATACCAAACCAATGAAGTAAATTTCACTTCAAATATGTGTAAAGCAAATGGACGACTGGGATACAGTCCCAGTGGAAGACGAAAGTGACCATTAGACTAGGTAATACCGTATTGGATCAAAGCTTAAATTGGGTGCAGAAGATTTACATGTTTGAAAAAACTAACCAGGTTTTTACACTTTTAATTTGGTTTTTTTTTTTGTGAAAATGAAAGACAATTTTCGGATAACGAACAAATATTTGATTAAATTATATATTGGCCATTCTGGTCCAGCACCTTTCGCAATCTTTCGTGTTGTTATTCACCGGTTTGCATCAACTAATGCCTTTATCTTGTCTTTGTCAGCTTCAACCGGCCTTCCAGAGCGTGGTGCATCTTCGACATCAAAATTTCCGTATCCGTATACGATAAATATCATTTTTCCCATCGTACGCTCGTATTTTTCAAATACGAATGCGATTCATTGAGCGACTACAGCTGTGGATATTATCCAATAGTCGAGCGGCTACTGTCGCCCGTAGTACGCAGAAGTCGATTCGTGGCAAGTGTAGTCGCCCGTAATAGCGAAAGGGTTAACGATAATTGTCTACCAGCGCTTTGAAATTGTAACTAAATTCGGTTCAAATTTTAACCCTCTATGGCGCCGTGCGACTTGAGAGTTACATACTCGTGTATTTACACTTAAAAAAATTTATTTCGTTTAGCTATCACTGTACTATTAAATTTCATTGCTATATTAGTGTAACGACACCACAGTCCATCTATAGCAATTATTACTTCAAAAATTTCACGATCAAAGTAAATCAAATCAATCGTAGCTCCTTTTTCTGACAAACAAACAAAATTCGGACTGTAGAGGGTTAAGAACAAAAGATGACTTAGCAGTTCCAATACGTTATTGAACAAGAATGTTTCCTTTTATAATCAAAAAAATCGCTCCTTATTCACACGTTAAAAGCCGCCCGAACTTTTTGGCCTAATACACTGTGTGACATTTTTTAACACGTTAAACGCCACGCCGATTTTGGTCGATTTTCCGATAGGCCGTGTGGTGGGATACTAATTAAAAAAGATTTGGTCGCAAAATCGTTAGAAATTTAAGAAGAAAATTGTAGAGGCCCGGAAAGGAAAGTCGTATCTTTGTTTAATGTGATTTAATAGAATCCATTAATGAATTATAAGGTATTATTTTTTAAAATTGATACTGCCAGTTCTCAGAAACCAACGATGCCTAAACGGAAATTTCATCGTCGGTCCGCAGGGACCGGCGTGGCCCTTAACGTGTTAAAAAATATCTCGAAAACTAAGTTCGGTGATAATACACGGAAGAGAAAATTATTCAAAATCTTGACTTCTACAGAGAAATCCAAGATGGCTTTCCAAATAATTATCTTAGTTTGTGTCCAAACTATATTCTCTATGCATGCATAATCATTTCTAGAAATAAAATAATCGTGGGTTATTAAAACCTGTTGAAACTAATAGATTATGTAAGATTATTATACAATTCTCACAATGCGAATACCTGAAACGAAAAATTCCTTGCGCCATTATATCGAGTCAACTGTCTTAGAGCTCTTGTCGTTACTTAGACCAAGACTAAGACCAAGACCGTTCGCTCGACGATGGCTTCGCTGGGGTAGTACCGATCCTTTGGGGTGGATACACGCGGAAGCGTCGCAACACCTTTCCGGTTTGCCGGACGCTCGCTGCTTAGCCGCGTTAAAAGGTTTGTTTCGAATTCATTTTAAACGGTGTATCCTGCGTGGATACGATGAAGTACTTGTACAGCGGCAGGTTGTTGACTTAGGATGAGGATTCGAGGTTTTTAGAGCCGAGGATCCTGCGGATGGGTCAATAGATCGATGGAATTATGAATGGATATATTTGTTGTGGTAATATTGGTAATAGAGGCGACGATGGTGAGGGTATTGATCGAGCTGGATATCAGTTAGGAAGTCCTTGGGTATTCCGGCGCCGTGGCTGCCTCTTAGCAGTCGGGGCGAGAAGGATGAGCTAGCTTTTGGTGTCGGAGGTGGGATCGATGGGTATAGATTTGTTGTGATAATATTTGATAATAGAGACGCGATTATTCCGAGAACACTGATCTTATAATCTACCGATCGATCAAGCGTGTTTTACAATCTTATTTTGCTCGTTACTTTCGAATTCTTCGGTATCACTTTCCAGGGACTGTTGTAGTTCCACAAGGCCCCTAAAATATTAGCTTCGTCCAGTTATTACTTTGAAAATACTAGCAAAAAAGTAAAAATAAAAATACTAACACCAGAACTATCGACGTTTAATGTATACTTGCTTTTACTGAAGGAATTAACGTCATACATATTTCTACAAAAGACGCAATGCGAGATAAACAAACCGTTGTTCTTATTTCTTTACAGAAAATTACTGAAAATATTTTAAGGTATGCTGCGGTAAATTTATCAGAAATTCTACTAAAAATTATGAATTGGTCGTTTCGACCGCTTCGGTGGTTCTAGCGTTAATAAAAAACGTTGTATACTGCGTACACAGGTATCAACCCCGGCCACGGTCCTCAAATTCTTCTCGATCCAAGCGCGCTCTCATTTCGCTAAAAAAGAATTCCTAATTTCGCTAAAAAATGTCTTTAGTAAAATTGTAAAATTCGAACAAGAAAACTGGCATATTTCAATAGATTCCTTGTGTACATTCCTGAAAATTAAGAAACCTTAACGAAAGCGAAACTCGATTGAGCTCACAATGACCCTAGAATTCCTACGACTCTAGGAACACCAAGGATCGCTATGGTATTTATCGCTGTTCTATGCATCGCTTATACACATTCGATTATACAATTGTGAAAACAGAAATCTAAACACGCGAAGCGTTTGTTCCAAGAAAATCGATCTTGACTACGAAACAACCAGAGTTGATATTCCATTTAACGAAACCTATGCAAAGATCGATAACCATTCCCAACCACAAATAATATACTTTTCAGCTTAATAGCATCGCGCACCGCGGGAATTGCCATGGAAATTATAGCGAAATTAATATCATTGATTTACAACGTCCTCTCCGACCGATCCTCCCTCCGAGCAAGAATTCCCAAAGCAGATATCGTCGCGCGTCGCCGCAGTTAGGATCGTTTCGCGGTGTATTTGTTTGCGCAGCTCGTGGACGGGCCCAGCATAACAAAATAGCCGCGCTCGTACACGTTGGCAGCGGGAGAGATCGCGAGGTTACCTGTTCGCACGCCAACGATAATGCAGTCGAGCACTCCGGTCTCGTGTCAACGATCGGCGAACGGCCACGAATCTCGACGTGCGCACGTCCGTCTAAATGTACCTACCTGAGAACCTTACGCCACCCAGCTGCCCTCTCCCTTGCATTCCCGTGCAACTAAAGACACGGCCAGATTGTGCGATCTCGAGTGGACCTCGAGCGTTTGTTCGTTTCACTTCTGACCGCGTGAGAGTTGTCCGCTCGAAATTATAAAACCGACCGGTGCTGGATTTTTTTTTTTTTTTTTTTTTAATTTCAGTGATAGGCTGTACACGGTACATGTCCGGTTCGTATACACGCTATTATTTCCTTGAATATGCTTCTTATAAATGTTATTTTATTTCACGAGAGGAATTTAATAAGATATCCCCGATCTCCTTTTGGATTCTTACTTGGACAGATATCACCGGCGATGTAACTTTTTTATGTGCAGCTATATCTTTTTATTATTGCTAATTAGCCTTCTGGGACTATTTTTCATCAATAATGTATCGGTTATTTTCATAAATATTATAAATAAGCGTAGCGTGTCTTGTTCAGTTACAAAAGACTATCCAAGTTGACGCTCGAATATACGTGTACACAACCTTTGAACTTAAAATAACTGAACGCAGATACACCTATGCGTCGGTGTCTCCGCAGAATCGTACAAGAAATACACGATCTCTAAACGCTACACCGAACCAATCGGTGCTAACCAACAACAAATGAGACCTTCTCAAAATTCCAAGATACCACCCAAACCCAGCCGCAAGGACATTCTATCGTACTATCAAACAGGAGGATAAAATCTCCGTTCTCTTTCCTTTCTCTGGCCAAACAAAACGGCGGCAAAAAAAAAACAGCGTAAGAAAAAAAAGGAACGATACATAAAGGAAGGAAAGCACAAATAACGAAACTCCGCAAAACCAACACATAGAACGGAACATTGGTCTCTCGCAATCCCTGTTCCACGGTGGCTCTCGCAATCGTAGCTTCTGTCCGCGCTGGTGCTCTCGCGACCGCGCTTGCGAGAAATCGGGCCTCCACCATTAAACCGTCACGTCGCGGAATAATGCGCGACTATACAAACGAGCCGGCTACACCCACCGCGAAGTTAAAAGTTCTCCTCTCTCTCTCCCTCTCTTTTATCCCCCCTTTATATATATATATATATCTCTCTCTCTCTCTTTCTGTCTGTCGAGCAGAAGAGAAAGCAAAAGGAATTTCGCAGCCACGATATCACCCGCCACGGTGAACATTATTTTCCCTTCACCGTCCACCTGCCGTCCTCCGACATTGCACGCGATTTTCAGAGGCAACCGAACAACACACCGGCAAAAGCAAGAGCAGCATCGAGCAACGTGCTCGCCATAGTGGCTCCTGGTATCCGCTTATTCATACACCTACCACATCTTCATTAGAGGCGCACACGAGCCACGGATGATTTTGCAGGATCTGCTTTCCTGCCCTACGCGCCATAGGATCGCTGTTCCATCGTGTACCACCGCGTTCTCGCGATACACGTATACACACGTTGCTCGTACACGTAAGCGCCTACCATCGAGACATCGGCTCCTCTCTCCGTGGCTCTTCCTCGTCCGCCTTGCCGGGTGCACCTTACGCTCGCGGAGCTGCTTAACCATCCGCGTTAATTAAGCGTTAACGCGAGAGTTCCGCGCCCCCTCGATGACCTCGTGGAAAAATGAAATGCGAATGAAAACGGAGCGACACGGATGAAAGATGTTCTTATGGTTTTTCCGAGGCCTCGTTTCCCGGAGAACCTGAATTTTCAAACTTCTTCCCGTCCAAAGTGGAATTTTAATTAAACCAGCGGGATGGAATTATACACTTGCAGTTTTCCGAGCAGTTTCTCTGAGAGAAATGTGGCCAGGTTTTGTTATTCTTTATTTGGGAGTTCTTTAAGGTGTGCGCTAGGCTGGGAAAGTGGAACTCGAGTCGAATTGAGGGAAAGGGATCGAGAGATGGATTCTTCTGTTCGGAGTAGCTTTCGAAGAAATTGGTGAATGTTAACCATTTGGTCTATGATCACGATTCTGGTTAAAATATAATAAAAAGACACAATTATGATGAAGTTTAATTCTAGCTTTAACTGTGATTCAAATTTGCAAGATTGAAAATTAGCAAATACAGAATACGTGTGATATTTCAATGCTTTGCGTTTGACGGAGTGTCAAAGACGTGAATTGTTGCTAATATGCATGGAGATTGAAGAAATGGTAAGTCAAGGGGTTAATGGTTAATCGTGAGTTGGGTTGTGTATTGGTTTCTGCGATACATCGGTTTCAGTAGTGTGCTTGGTGTTCGTATCTTCACGCTAACAAGTCGAGAAAATGCCAGGAAATTGAGCAAACGTTCAATTGCAGTAGAATTATTCTTACTGCAACGTAAAGATACGCGTCACTGGATTTCAGTGTCTGTCTAATACGAACTGAACGTGATAATGAATACGTATTTGAAAAGGTAATCGTGAATTAGAAAAGTACCAGGAACAGTCTTCGATATTTTACGTCTTCGATATTTTATGACCTATCAAAACTCAATTCCATTCAACTCCGCATCGAAAATCAAACTTCAACCCTATACCGTAGACCCTCTAAGTTCGAACAATTCAAAGTTCAAACATAAACGCGGAGGAACATTCAGCTTCGAACGAAAGCTCCAAATTGGAACAAAGAGACAGAATCGCTTGTCGTCACGTGACCGTGACGTACTCGCTTTATCTCTTTAATCAGGCCTAAGTTAGGTTCGTATAAAATATTTTTATCAAGCTTGTTTTTTTTTACTATTTACCGACGCGATCTTTTGACATAGGCACTTAAAATATCTTGCGTTAAATAAATTTTATGTGTCCTAAAGAGATTAATGCAATTTATGTTATTTCAAATGGGAGAACTTAATTCGAAGATCGAATCTTCTTCTGGAACAAATTACGTTCGTACTTCGAGGGTTTACTGTAATTTTAAAATAACCCAGAAGTAATCGATAACTCCTAATTACCAAAGTATCAAGTATAAGTTTTCTCAGTTTAAAAGTAAATAAATGATACATTCAATTTTAACCCGTTGCCTTAAGATTTCTTCAATATTCATAGCTGTTAGCAAAGTATCGAAACATTACACGTATTTTGCATTTGCTAAGTTTCAATCTTGTAAATTGAAATTACAGTTAAAATTAAGATTAAACTTTACTAGAAATATAGTGCGTTTTTATTGTATTTTAACCAAATATTATGGAATTGATTATGGAATTGTTCATAGAATCAGCGCCACGAGAGTGATTATAGGGCAAAGAGTTAATTTCCTTTGGAATCTACAACTTTCCTCCATTTCTCCAACAAGAAAGTAACATCTCCGTGACAAAATTCCTCTTTTAAAGCGATCAACCAGACTCTCTACCAGCCCACAAAAACTTATTTATACACCCAACAGAGCAATTTCTAAAGAGATAGCATCGCAAGTAGAACCAACTCTTTCAACTTTCCACTCTTTCAACTATGTTCAATAACAATATTAAATATTATAAATCCATATATCCGCTCCAACAAATACATTATTTAAAATTCACGAAGTACCAATTCTTCCAAAAAGAACTGGGCCATCACTCCCCAACTGAGCCTGCGACAACCCTATTCCATCCGCAACCCCACGACGCCCCTCGTCGATACTCTCCTCGCCAGCGTCCAACGTGATTCTCTGAAACCAGCCCAAAGAATCACCACAAAACCCGGCCAAACGCCACCGTCTCATATTCCCCGTCGAACCCATCGTTTCCGAATCCCTGCCAGGCGAAACGTCGCAGTACATCGAGGCTCGCTTGCACCCGTTTCTCAACTCGAGCTTCACCCTCGTGGATGGCGCGACCCCACGGAATCCCCTTTGGTTCGTCTCTCCCTTTTTCCCATGCGCGGGTCCCGAAACGCGGGAATCCCGCGTCGACGCGTTCCGCGTCGCGGGGACAGGGTGCACACGAGCGGGTCTAAATACGAGTTGAGGAGGAAGAGGAGAAGGCGCGCGCGCGCGCGCGCTATCGAGGTGAATTCCCACCGTGGCGCGGCGCTGGGGCTTATACAAGTTGCCGATGCTGGTGTTCTATAATATAGGCAGAGTTGCCGTTCGTCCTGCACGGGTTGTCCGGCCAGTCCGTGGCCAGGACTCCCACTAGGCCAGCCTAGCCTTCTTATGTGCCCACCTACTCTATCGAGCAATCCAAATGCATTCTTTCTTCCTTTCCTTTACCCCTTGCTCACTCCCTTGGTCACCGTCCTCCACCTTTTCTTCCCACAGGCTCTGGCTTAAGGCCTCTGGCGAGCGCGAGCTCCCTGTCGATCCGCTTCTCTCTTTGCTGTCGTGCTTCTTTCTTCCTTTTCCACCACTTGGAGGACTTCGTCCTCCTACTACCGCGCTTCGTGAGTCTGTTCGCTGGGTTCAGGTTCGAAGAGAGCGTGGCTCGGTGGAAGGGAGGTCAGGGAAACGCGTTAGACGACTGGGAAACTGACACTGAGGGATCTGATTGAAGGTTGTTCATTTGGTAGACTTAACGCTGTAGGTATCTAAGTGGTTGAAGTGACTGGTTCGCAGTTTCTCGTGTACGGTAGTGGTCGATAAAATTTGATTAGGATATCGTTCTAGGGACATTAGCCAAGGTGTTTGTAATAATCGTTTGTTGCTTTGGATTGAGGTAGAGTGTGATTGATTAGTATTGTTTTGGGAGTGAGCGAAGCAAATTCTAGGGTTTGGTTCGGGTTAGGTTGCTGTAAAAATTGTGTTCGAACCTGAAATATAGTAAGGTTCCGTAGTTATAATTATTTTTATATACTTTGTTCCGGTACCTCAGCAATTTCCTAATAATAAATTAAAAATTAAATTACTCAAGAAGTTAAGTTCCCGATTGAGCAGAGTTTTTATAGCTACGTGCTCTAAAAACTGTGTTCGAACCTGAAATATAGTAAGGTTCCATAGTTATAATTATTTTTATATACTTTGTTCCGGTACCTCATCAATTTCCTAAAAATAAATTAAAAATTAAATTAGTTAAGAAGTTAGGTTTGAGATGCAGCAGAGTTGTTATAGCTAGTTATGTATGAAGATCGAAGAAATCGTAATAATTTAGAGAAAAACAAAAATGTTTCAATTAACCACCTTAACATTATCACAATACTCGAGTAAAAAGTAGCCATTTATACTTCTCAAGATTCCTGCCTGTGAACACACGTATCAGTGTACTTAAATGCACTCGTTGCACCTATTCGAAAAGTAATACCTGTATTTTCTCCCTCTTTCCATCGACTTTCTCGCCTTTTCACTCTTCCTCGGTCCCTTTCCTTCTCCACGTTGCTGTTACCTCAGGGATCTCGCTTTGTCTCTCTGTCCGACCTAAGAGCGCTCATCCTCCCACTCGTTCTGTACGAACGACTCAGCGTTAGACCTTACATACTTGGCATACCTGCAAACGACCGCGTAAGTCCAGCGGTGCACGGCAATGCTGAGCATGAAGAAATCTGTCCTAAAACCTGTCGCTACCTCGATGCTTCTCTTCTCGATGTTCCTCCAGAAACGTGGTCCTGGTTCTGATCTAGGAAGGAAGAGGTTCTGGGGAATAGAGCTGGATTTGATTGAACGTTAGCGTGATTGGCGATGTTTTTTTAGAAATGGAGAAAGTTTGATGTTGGAGGATAGATGAAAAAGTTAAAATGGTAATCAAGTGGAATTTAATTGAAAAATGTGGAATTTAGATTGGATCTATTGACACAGGGTTATTTAGAAATTTTAGGGAAATATTGGGAGAAATATTGAATAATGTTGAACATTGAAACGCAGAAAGATATAAATTTATTAACCGTGTAAATTAATTCGGCGCTTTTATCAACAGTTGAACGTAACTCTGGTTTAAATAAAAATATTTTTCTGGCATTAAATAAGTTTTGTAGTTGTAGCCTCAAGTTATAAAACGCGCTACACAGCTCGGAGAAGCCTAACGACATAACCCCATAAAAGAGCATGAAACAAGATGGCGTCTGACGAACGACGCATCGGACATTGCATTTATTTTCAATTAAACAAAAATGCTGTCCGGACTGTTATTATAATTTTTCTACAGGAAATCCTATGAAAAGAATTTTTCCAAATTTTCCAAATTCTAATTTCTGTCCTACCTCTCACAGTCTCCACCTTTTTATCAAAACCGAACTTATTAATTACCCGGTGGACGAAGTGACAGAGAATGATTGAGAATATTAAAAAAAATTAAAACAAGTTACTTTTTAATTTTTTTTACAAAGAATCAGCTCCTTCAAAAAAGGCGAATTAATTTGTGCGCCTAATAATTCATTAAATGCAGGAATATTAATAAAACAGAAAATCGGAAATATGAACTACGTTGAAAGGATTGGTAAAAAAGAAGAAATTCAATTTAGCAAATGCAGGAATATTGATATTGTAGAATACGAGAGAACCAGTGAAATAGTCCGCTAAGCGAAGTTTAGAGATCTACTGCTTTTATTGGTCGAATTAGAAGTATTAATAAAACGAAATAGGAACGAATGAGATTGATTCCGACGTACTGGCACTACAATCATAAGTGAGGTAGTATTAATAAAACGAAATGAGCAGAAACAACCTGCCATTACATTACTAACGGTTAAATTGATTCGAAGAACACCACCCAAATGCAGCTTATTGAAACTGATACACGGTTTGAAAACGGGTGGTGGAACAAGGCGAACACTTGTCGGTAGCATAATTAATTTCCAATTTTAAAAGCATGTTGCAATCGAATGGAATCCTCCGTGTTACGTTTCGCGAATACACGAGAATCTGTTATTTCGTGGGCTTGACAACCCACTTCAAAATTTCTCGATCATACGCAATTTGCGTTTAGCGTAACAACGATTATCCCGACAATAGTTTCGTGGAAATACAAGGTTTCGCTCGTGGAAATTAGAGCGACGATGTGGGCTGGTAGTGGGCTCGGTCTGACCACGTATGGATCAATCTACTACGAGCAGTCGCGAGAAAGATTTTTCGCTCGTCGGTGGGGAAGAAAAATTGATACCGACGATATGGGAAAAGCAGACTCGCTTTGCTTAATTTCGAAACGGTTATTTCGGTCTGATTACGCGTCGAATAAATGTTAGGAATTTTTTTAACGTATCGCAGATCACCCAGACGATTCAAAAATATGGGATAAGTCTAACGCTAGAGCTACCGAATAAGTCGGAATGACTTGTTGATAATTTCTTATAGAAATTTTAGAAATTTATAATAATGAATTTTTGAGGATTTTCCGCAATTTTTTGTAAAAAATATGCATAAATAATTGTTATCCTTATTACAGGTATTTTTCGAAATACCTATCGTTTTGATTTCTTTGCTACAGATAACTCTACTTTAATCGCCGAGTAGTTCTAGTGCTAAAGAAATATGGACAAAGGTTCGAACGATTATAAATTAAACAGTTTTTTCGTAATTTATGGTATTTTATTGATAGATCATATTTATTATGAATTATTGCAGTTGTAAATTCTGTGTGTCCTGCGACAAACCATGAACATTACTTATTCCCCGTGTGAATCGATAAATAATGCTCCAAAAGCTCTACATCAAAAGAACGAGTCAGAGTAACATTATTATTGCAACATTGTGTCACGAACGATTACATCTTGACGGTACAATGACTGTAAATTAACTCGTCACTGTGTGCATAAATAAATGCAAACAGCTGTTGGTTGTCGGCCAAACAACCATACGCATTTTATCAGTCGGTCCCTCTAAATTTCTCAAATTACGTGCATCTTACTCGACACAAGCTGCAACATTCGTTCATACACAATCTACAATGTTGCTCCCGTCAAAATTAACGCTTATCCATAATTAACACTCCGTTAATTGGACAGGATATAATTATAACGTGAACTAACATTAGTTGTAATGTTTGTGCATTTTTGAGGTCTGAGAGGAATATTGGTCTTCATAAAACAGCTCTTGATCGCATTTCTTGTTATTTCAGTTCCTTTCGTTAATTCGCTTCGTTGTAAAATACGACGGACATTTAAATTGACGAAAATAGAAAATTTAATTTAAAACTTAACCCTTTGCGGTCCGAGCTACGTTCGACACTTTAACTTAACTAGTTCATATTCAATAATATACTTTTAAAAACTGTCAATAATTTGGCTGAATTTTCACATTTTCGTTATCAGTAAGACATCTAGATACAAAAATTTTCCATTAAATAACATTTTAATGTAAATGAATATGTTTCGTATCCCAAAACTGAAAACAATGGAACAAAGTAAAATGTCGAGTCTGGCTCGACATAACACCGCAAAGGATTAACCTCTGAAGAAAATTACAAGCGTCGCCATATTGACGCCGGTGTAATGCAAAGGATTATAAAAAAACACTGCGATTCGGAAATTTTGTATATTTTTCACGTTACTTGCATTGCGTGCAATTATTCACCGCTGAATTTCCTATAATCGGTTGAAAAATTGGCAATTTAATTATAATCTATTGCCAACGCACACGATTCTCGTTTCGCCGATCAAGGCTCACACCCATGCGGCCGAAAAGAGGTCATCGCTCCAAAGCGTGAGACGATTCTCGCGAAACGACGCTTTTTTTTAATTATCCGTCGCCAAATTTGGCTCGAATCGCTGCGACGTAGGCGAGGAAACGGATTGTTGACGATGGGCGACGAGATCGTCCTGAAGAGAAAAGAAAAGAAAGAAAAAGAAAGAACAAGAACGTCTCGCCTTGAAGTCTACTTACCGTCCAATTATTTTAACCTCCGCTGCAGTGATTCACGACCGCGGAATGCATCTAGGCTCGTACGCCCTACAAAACGACAGAGACAGAATCGGGGAAAAGGACGAAGAGGTGGATGAAAAAAAAAAAAAAAAGGGAACCAAGGCTTGCCTCTCTTGATACACCACGAAACACTTGTTTGTACATCGCTGGGTTGATGTTGATTTATTGAACGCGCGCGGGCGCACGTGTTGTACAATTGATACGTTCCGAGGGGGCAGATACGATCTGCTTCGCGGAGATCGAGCGCGTGCAAGCTGATCGGCGTCGCGCGGCCGCGAGTTACTCGCGGGTTCGCGGGTGAGTGTTCGGTTTTAGATTGAGAATACGCGGAGAGGTTTTTTACGAAATCGATCGTCGGTTTGGTTAGCAATTTGGATTGTATAGGGTGAGTTTGGAAGTGGGTGTATTATTTAATTCATTTTTTAAATGAATATTTGCTAAGGTAAATACATATGGATTTATAATAACAGATGGACGATCGTATCTGGTTTTTGGGAATTCTACTGCTGGATAAAATTAGGATCGAAGAAACTTTTACGTTGATAATTGTTTATAAGTGTTTGACCATCTTTAGTTTATCTAAAGTTAGTTTTTTTATACAGAATTTAAATATGTTTGCTGAAGTAGATGTATGGATTTATAGTAATTCTACTGCTGGATAAAATTAGGATCGAAGAAACTTTTAAGTAGACAATTGTTTATAAGTATATGACCATCTTTGGTTTATCTAAAGTTAGTTCATCTATACAAAATATATTTGAAATAAGGCATCTTGATGTAATTTTTACCACAGTATTTCTTTCTTGCGCTTATATAAAGGTTTAATTAAAATTTACGTTTATTCTACTTAGAGATATTTACATTATAACCTGTATATAAACTTTTTCATCCGATTCTACCAAGTGGTCAAATATTCATAGATGGTAGTGTACCATAATTCTGAGAAGAATTTATATTTTAAACCTGGATTTTAATTTAAATTTTCAGCTAAATCATTTTTAAAAGTAACTTCTCGTACGTCGTTCGCCATTTTTATCTTTTTAAGGTAGGAAACATACATGTTAAAATTAGTTCTTTTTTACTTGGACCGAATTAAAATTAATTCCGTCTATAATACAAATTCTTTTTAACAAACGGTCCAATTAACAAGGTACATTTAAAAAAAATTATAATATCAGCAATTTTTATCATCTAATTGTAACACATTTGCATAGTAATATAACTCTCATCCACAAATCATAGAACACTCAACAAATTTAGAACAAAAAAAAAATACGTTATAATTATAAAATAAACCTACCACTAACATATTTAAATTACACCAACTTTTCAAGCTCACGCTGAAACTGTCTATCCAAATAAAAATTCTAATCTTCCAAGTATCCCGTGACTTACGCACAAAAGCTTATCTTCGCCCAAAATAATGCGCCTAATCATCCGTCGAATCTTCGAAAGATCGATTAAAAAATAACCTCACGTAGCTTTAGCCTCGCGCATTGACCCATCACGGATTTTCAGTTTCAACCGCGACAAGGCCGCGAGTCGATTCGTCGCCGACCGTGAATCACTATACGCGCTAGCTGACCGATTCGCGAGACGACTATTATTCAGCGTTTGTCTCACGGTCGAACGGTCCAGATATTGCTCTGCCCTTGCACCGTGACGATTTTTCTTGATAAGGCGAACACAACCGTGACGTCCTTGCGAGAGAGGTCAACGGTAACGTGGGAGAGAGGAGAGGAGGACCCTGTCTTTAATTACAACGCGGATGTCGTGATGGCGAAAGTCCGGTGAAACGATGTTTCGACGCGAGTTTCGTCCTTTGTCGCGATGGTTCGAGCAGTTTATCGAGATCTGTTGTTCCGAGGGGTTGGCCGGAGTCGATAAAGAACGGGGCGAAGAAGTTGTTTGCTTCGGAATTTTTATTCGAGCAAAAAGATGGTTCCGAAGCATAGGATGTTGATGGATTTTATCGAACGGAGATAAATAATTTTTTGTCGCGCGAAGAGTCGAACCAGACCGATTCAATAACCTCGTTCGATAAGGTTCACAGTTTTCAGAGGTTTTTTTTTTTTTTTTTTTCCTCGGTCGAAGGGATCCTCTCGACAAGATACTTTTTCCAATTTGCACAGAAGCTTTCTCGCGCGAGCCAACGCGCGAATTTTCATGCTTCTGACACGCACGCTCGAAATAGTTGTCTCCGACGTCGACCCGTTTTTGCGTTCCTCTCCATCGACCCGGCGAAAAGGTCAATTATTGCATTACCGTGTGACGTGGGTGCGCGGGTGGAGCGTAAGAGATAAATCCGCTCTTGGATGAGCTGTCTGTGTACACGCGTGTGCATACACGGGCACACGAACGTGTTGGACTATTGATATCACGTACGCTGTTCGTACTAAAAATAAGAACTACTGGTTACTTCGGGAGAATTTCGTTCATCGGTGATGGATTTTAATAGGCTTTTATTAAATCATGTTTAAAATTGTCTCGGTTTGTTTAATTGTGTTTAACAGTGTTTAGTCGTGTTTAGAAATAATTTGGACGGAATGTTTAAGGAGATGTATGATTTAGCTTTATTCTTATGGGTTTGAACTTCGTAACTGGAGTTTTTCTTAAATTACTGAAGGCTTTTTTATGGAATTTAGAATAGACAGAGTTTATTGATAGTTGTAAATGAATTGAGTACACGGTTTCTTTTAGATATTGTTATTTATAACTCCGTTTTTTTATTATTCTAATAATAATCTGTAACAGAATATCTTCCCCGGTAGTGTAACGAGCACAAAGAGAAGATTCGGACAAAGAGAGCTTAATGAGGAGCCAAAAAAGTAAAGCACAAAATTTAACCTCTGACCCGTTTTTTAAATATTCAAGAGTTCACATATTCTGCTCGGAAATCTAGGAACTTTTAAGATAGAAATCCTTAACCAAGTCGACCAGCGAAAATTCTGAAAAATATTTAAACATCCTCGCGAGACAGTTTCTATCAATTCTTCCTTCACATCTCAGACAAACCAAACGTAATTCCACTGTCCTCCAAAGAACACTGTATTCTATTTAACCAAATTCTGAAAAATATCCATCATCACTCTCAATAAGACAATATCTATCAATTCTTCCTTCACACCGCAAACAAACAAAACTGAAACCCACTATTCTCCAAAGAACACTCTACTTTACCTAAATTCACCACCATACCAAAAATTCTAAAAAATATCCATTGATTACTCTCAAGACAATTTCTATCAATTTTTCCTTCATACCTCGAACAAACCTAACATAATTCCACTGTCCTTCAAAGAACACTACTATATTTAACCAAATTCTGAAAAATATCCATCATCACTCTCAACAAGACAATATCTATCAATTCTTCCTTCACATCTCAGACAAACCAAACGTAATTACACTGTCCTTCAAAGAACACTGTACTATATTTAACCAAATTCTGAAAAATGTTCAAACATCACCACAAGACAGTTTCTATCAATTCTTCCTTCACACCTTAAACAAACCAAACTCAAACCAACATCCTCCAAAGAACACTCTACTCTACCTAAATTCACCACCATTCAAAAAATTCTGAAAAATATCAATTCTTCCTTCGAATCTCAAATAATCCATGCTGAACAATTTCAAACTTAATTCTACCATCCTCTCCAAGTCACTATACTCCACCCATGATAGAACGATCTCCCCCTAAACACCCTGACGACGTTCACCCTGGAACACGGACAATAACCTCGAGACATCCTCCGGAGAGGAGACTTTAACATCGTCTTCTGCTTCCTCCAGCCTAATAAGCGACGTAGTCGCGCCTTTGCCAGCCCATGGAATGTAAAGAACCCTATGGTGGTTGTGTTCGCAGGTCGTCCCGCCGTCAGCTTGGCACGTCACCCATTCGACGCCGGTAATATACGCTCGTCGTTCGCGGCGATAAATATTACAATATAATATTCCTGACCGAGGGACGAGGATTCCCGGCGAGCCAGCAGGACAAACGGAAAGCAAGCGTGACGAAGAGGTCACCAACGAAGGGATATCGCGTTACCAGAGACAACGAACAACGGTCGAAGGAAGAATCCCTTTACGATTCTACGAATAGCACGTGAAACGATTTTTTTTTTCTTTTTTTTTCTTTTTTTTCTTTTTTTTTTCACTCATGGGGAATTATTAAACGCGTTTCCCTTCGACGGCCAGGCGACGCTGAGGTAAGTCTCTGAATTACTCGGGGAACATGGTGGTTCGCGATGGCTCGAGGGAAATGGCGGAGGGCGATGAGTTGGTTAACCCCTTCGCGAACGATGGGGCAAAAGGAGTTGGGATATGAACATTTTCTTGGTTTTTATGGTGCTTCAAATTAGTTTTCCTTGGGGCGTTCCGTGTGTGGACATGTTTTTTTTAACCTTGTTACAGTTTTTTTTTCTCAGTTCCTCTTTTTAAGGGTACCAATTTTGAGGGAAACGAGATTTGAGAATTGGAAGGATGGAACGATATTTTCAGTTAATTGTTTCTTCACATCTTGCTGAAAATCGGGAATGTTTTTAAAGGAAAGGAACGATTTGTAGAACGGAGTTGGGTCGAGAATAATTGAAGAGCTGTAACAGGGTTAATGTTTTTTTTGTAAATAATTTTTGTACGATCGTAAGAACGTATCGATCAACGAGTCCTTTTTTAAACAGAATGTGAAAGGAGCGTGGATGTTTTATGAGTCGGTACGGTTTAATTGAATAGGTTGAAAGTTTTGTGTATGAGTGTCGATGGGCGTAAAGATGATTGAAAAATTGGCGAACGGCGTTGAGGTTTGCGAAATCGTAGTACGTAATGATATATTTTCACGTAACGACTTTCTTTTACTGTTTGTTCATTGGCACGATGGATTGGTGAACAATGAAACGGATAGTGCTTTCACTATCACTTTACTCGCATGATTTTATATAATAATAGTATGTAATTATGGCGGAAGCGTTCCTTGTTCGTCGCGTTTTTGTTGTTCGAGGTGTCTTAAAACGTGTTGTGAATACGAGTATGCTAGTTCTATGAGTACAAATTCTAAGTTGTAACCGAGTATGTTGTGTTCAATTTTATTAAATATTCAAGTATGCGTGAGAGTGAATTTACTGCCAGATTTTTTTGTAATTAATCTTTTAAAGAAATTAACAAATATAATATCGTATATTGAAATAAAAAAATTAAAAATATGTCAATTCTTCGCTGTTTAAATATGCTTTTCAGACACTTTGATCATTTTTCTTATATATCTCAATTTAGCGAATATTAATATTATGGATTTTTTATTAATATGTTAGGTAAATAAAACTCGTATTATAATTATTTTACAATTTATCGTGACAATAAGGTAACATTATCAGATTAAAAATCATACACAAAACTGACAAGTTTAAAAAGAAATATCTAGATTAAATTTTTAAAAACCTGGATCAACTCATCACCCTATCCAAATATACTTATTGCGTCAGGTCATTTTATAAGTAACATTGCATTTTTAGTTAAGCTTCAATTTATGGAATATATGTTCCTTCACCAATACGTTCCAAGTGACACTCAATTTTACTAAAATAGCTTAACTATAAGAAAATATAGCTAGCTAATTTCTATCTCTTAAAATTTGATATTATATTCTCAAAATTTCAACTCCAAGCATCGTTAACCCGAAAAATGAGTGGACAAATTCTGGTCTATCAGAATATTAAAAATTGCAGTTAAAAAATTTTAAACATCGCTATTATAATTTCCAAAAATTTCAAACTCCCGCATTACACCCATCATAAATATTTCCAACTATATTTATTAATTTCCAATGCTGCAGCTAGACTTCACTTCCTCTCGTTTCTTTTAGAACAAATAACAATAAGCCTTTCACACGTTGGATATTCAATAATAATTTACATAAAAAAGGAATCACTGAAAATTTTTATACACGCATTGATAAATAAGATATTAACACGTTGACTGCCATGGGGGCCACCGGTGACCGGCGACGCGACTAATAGTAAAATACATAATTAGAGTAAATATCGACACTGATAAATTTTCAAACAATACCACTGTTACCATAATGGTTTGAAGAAATTAATGCCATAAAGGACATGCAAAAATAATTTTATTCGTACAAGGAAAATATACATATTTGTTTTCATCATAATACACATCGCGTAACAAGAAATTCGCGTTGGCGCCACGGGCAAACCAAGTAAAATGCGCGCGGCAGTCAACGTGTTAACATTCCTTCAAAAAAAAAAAAAAAAAACCATGCTACTTATAGAATAATTCCATAAAAAATCACCGAATGAACCCTCGAACCCTCCGAATCATAGAACCGAACAAATTTTTCTAAAACAACAACCAGCTTCCACGCCGTACCTCGATATCGTTGCCTTTTCGAAATCCTGTCGGCTCAGTCGATTCCGATCGCGTTTTACGAATGCAAACGGTGACGCAGAAATACGTGGTCGACGCCGAGTTGCTCCGCCCTCACCCTCGGTTTGCTGCGTTTGGTCGCAGGTCGTCCCGGCGTCAGGCTGGAACGTCAGCGACCCCGCTTCCTCCTCGTCCTTCTTCCAGGAGAGCCACCTACACGGCTCTCACACCCACCCAAATGCTACGTGTACGTGCACGTGGACCGTGTTCCGTGGAAGAACCGCAGAGAAACCACTACCTAACGGACCAAAGAGTCCGTTCTTGTCGGCGTGTACCACTACGACCGGCTAACGCCGTGCACATGTACATTAAACTCAAGCGATTCGAGTGCATAGAGAGCGCGAGCTGTGGAGAACGCCTCCCCTCCGTTTCGCTTGAAACGCTCGGAACTCGAAGGTCGAAATCTTGGTTCACGATTTTTTTTCTTTTTTCAGAGAACCTATTCGTAATTTTTTAGAGAAATTTTTTTAATCGTTACGATAAGTCGGCGTCTGAGGAATTTTCGTAATCTTCTGTAAAATATGCAGATTCGTCTCCTTTGTGAGATTTTTTTCNTTTGTTAGTTCGTGTATGGTTGGGAAGCTTTGATTTGGGAAGATTTGAACGTTTAATTGTGGAGCAGTGGAGATTTGGAAGTGGAAATTATTTTAAGCTTTCGATATTGTAAATTTTGAAGAGTTAATAGCTAGGTTGTGTCGTTAGGATGCTTGATTTCTGTACTTTAAAATGGTACATTAGATGTTTAACCCTCTATAGTCCGAATTTTGTTTATCAGAGAAAGGAGCTACGATTGATTACAGTATTTTACTTTGATCGGGAAATGTTTAAAGTAATAGTTGCTATAGATAGACTGTGGTGTCATTACACTAATATAGTAATATAATAAATTTTTTTAAATATTAATACACGAGAATGTAACTCTCAAGTCACACGGCGCTACAGAGGGCTAAATACTTCGCTACTATATACTCGCATAAACATCCACAACTTACCATAAACAAAAACGACCAATGCTACAATTTCATGCGTACGTTCCATAAAACACTTCAACCAATCCACGAACTACTTAAACAAAATACAACAAAAAAAAAAAAGAAATAAAGAGCCTCGAAACGAAGTATCAAATTATCCCAAAAGTTTCTTTCCTTTTATAAATAAGTAATGGATGCATAATTATTACGTTTTACAACACATTATCATTTCATATAGAATTCATTTTGTCCTATTTCTTTCCTCCATCTCTCGATTAACCCTCTATGGGACCGTGTGACTTAAAAGTTACAAACTAATCTATCTACATTTTAAAAAATTAATTTTCTTTAGCTATCGCTGCGCTATTAAATTTGATTATTGTATTACCACAGCGACACCACGATCCATCTACAGTAATTAGTCAAAGCATTTACAAATCAAAGTGAAAAACTGCAATCATAATTTTTTCTCCAATAAGCAGACAAAATTCGAGCTACGGAAAATTAACAAATAAGGGTAAATGTTTATTTAAACATTACTAAACGAAACCATTACGGTAACACAACAAAAAAAACTTTCGCAACAACCTGATGCAAACTCGTTACATCCACAAGCGACGAAATAATTCGCACTTAGCGCCGAACTGGTACTCCGACCGCGCGCGCATCCGCGTCGCGCAGCACGTGACCAAGCGCGTTGAGCCGGAGCGGTGGTGGGGGGCGAGCTGTTCTCCCACCGCGTTCGTTCCGCTCGCGAATCGTTTCAGCGCGATGTACAGTACCAGAAGATATACGTAGGAGGGACAAGGAGAACAGGCGAGGAAGAAGGACGGGTACATAAACACGGAGAGCAGAATACGTTGGTTTCTAGGAGCGGTATACGTGGAAGCTACGTATCCGTGAGTAAGTACGTGTTCTTTACTCGAGACGTCTATCCTATCCACCGTAAATTGAATGTGTGAGTGGTTAGGAGAGGCGAGCAGGGTACACAGAAAGAAGGCATAGGTGAATCTTGACATTTATATGTATGTGACCTGTCCCGCGGAGGCATTCGTCTACTACGCATTAGAACGTGAACGTGTAGGTGCGCGCGCGTATTATTCCGAACATCTTTCCCTCTCTTCGCTGTGTTTTATGCTTGCGGCTTCTAGCCGCTACGTTTATGAAATCAAGGATTTTACAATATTTAGAAACAGAAAAAAACAGGTGAATTTTCTCAGAACGTATGAAGCTCAAAAAAGATTAAGAATGCAGAGGAACAATATCCAGGAGATGAAATAATTTTCTGTCAAAGTCCCACTTCTTTCCTTACATTCTTAAAAAAAAAAAAAAAAATAAATAAAAAAATCCAAATTGTTAATCAAAAAAAAAAAAAAAAAAAGAAAGAAAAAAAAAAAAAAAAATAAATAAAAAAATCCAAATTGTTAATCAAAAAAAAAAAAAAAAAAAGGATAGTAAAAATCCACAGTGTGTATGCAGATATCGCAAATCAAATCCTAGAGAGTCAAAAAAAATCAAAGATTATAAAATATTTAGAAACAGAAAAAAACAGGTGAATTTTCTCAGAACGTATGAAGCTCCAAAAAGATTAAAAATGCAAAGGAACAATACCAAGGAGAAGAAATAATTTTCTGTAAGAGTCCCACTTCTTTCCATACATTCTAAAAAAAAAAAAAAAAAAAGGATAGTAAAAATCCACAGTGTGTATGCAGATATCGCAAATCAAATCCTAGAGAGTCAAAAAAAATCAAAGATTATAAAATATTTAGAAACAGAAAAAAACAGGTGAATTTTCTCAGAACGTATGAAGCTCCAAAAAGATTAAAAATGCAAAGGAACAATACCAAGGAGAAGAAATAATTTTCTGTAAGAGTCCCACTTCTTTCCATACATTCTAAAAAAAAAAAAAAAAAAAGGATAGTAAAAATCCACAGTGTGTATGCAGATATCGCAAATCAAATCCTAGAGAGTCAAAAAAAATCAAAGATTATAAAATATTTAGAAACAGAAAAAAACAGGTGAATTTTCTCAGAACGTATGAAGCTCCAAAAAGATTAAAAATGCAAAGGAACAATACCAAGGAGAAGAAATAATTTTCTGTAAGAGTCCCACTTCTTTCCATACATTCTAAAAAAAAAAAAAAAAAAAGGATAGTAAAAATCCACAGTGTGTATGCAGATATCGCAAATCAAATCCTAGAGAGTCAAAAAAAATCAAAGATTATAAAATATTTAGAAACAGAAAAAAACAGGTGAATTTTCTCAGAACGTATGAAGCTCCAAAAAGATTAAAAATGCAAAGGAACAATACCAAGGAGAAGAAATAATTTTCTGTAAGAGTCCCACTTCTTTCCATACATTCTAAAAAAAAAAAAAAAAAAAGGATAGTAAAAATCCACAGTGTGTATGCAGATATCGCAAATCAAATCCTAGAGAGTCAAAAAAAATCAAAGATTATAAAATATTTAGAAACAGAAAAAAACAGGTGAATTTTCTCAGAACGTATGAAGCTCCAAAAAGATTAAAAATGCAAAGGAACAATACCAAGGAGAAGAAATAATTTTCTGTAAGAGTCCCACTTCTTTCCATACATTCTAAAAAAAAAAAAAAAAAAAGGATAGTAAAAATCCACAGTGTGTATGCAGATATCGCAAATCAAATCCTAGAGAGTCAAAAAAAATCAAAGATTATAAAATATTTAGAAACAGAAAAAAACAGGTGAATTTTCTCAGAACGTATGAAGCTCCAAAAAGATTAAAAATGCAAAGGAACAATACCAAGGAGAAGAAATAATTTTCTGTAAGAGTCCCACTTCTTTCCATACATTCTAAAAAAAAAAAAAAATGAATGTAAAAATCCACCGTGTGTATCCATGTATCAAAAATCAAATCCTAGACTTAAACTTACGTCCCACGATCTCTACCATGTACCAACCAACTCAACCGAGAAATAGTCACGGTATCACGGAGTAACGCATAAAAATCCTGAGTCGAGTGTATCGGTGTATCAAAAACGAGATCCCCGAATTACAAAACTTACAAACCGTCCCACGATCTCGAGTGTATCGTACACACCGTACCTCATCCGACCAAAGCAACCGAGAAAGAGTCATGGCCTGGCGCGCGCCATTTAAATCCGCGTCGATGGATCGGGGCCCAGCCGTATTATTACCATCTATAGGAGTCGTTCGCGAGCCATCGAAAGGTCGGTGATTTATGTGGTTAGCCGTGTGCGGACTACGCCTCGGCTCTTGCCTCGTTGTTTGTGCACGCGCGTAAGAAAGTGCGTACGCTCTCGTAGTAGGAAGACGAAGAAGAGGAAGGAGCCGGGGACCGGTGCACCGTGAAAGACAAACAGAGAGTAGCCAAGCGGGAAAGAGAGAGAGGAAAAGAGAGAACTCCCCGGACGATCGGGATGCTAATTCGTTTTGCTCGCTTCCTCGGCTTCTTCGTCCTTTTCTGCGAATGCAGATCGTCGGCGGACGACCTCGTGGAATGCGTTGCTCGTCTCGTCGAGGCGAGCTCGCCTCTCGGCCAAAGGGACTCGCAGGATCGCCAGGGTATTCGTTCGTTCGTTCATTCAACACTGGAAACGATCCTCGTCGAATGTACCGAGGGAAGATCGTGGAAAATCTCGTTTATCGGTGAATTGGAACCGAAGAGACGGTCGGGAAGTGCGAAAACGATGGAGAGTTTGGGACGGTGGGTCGTTAAAATGGAGCAAATTGGGGCAGAATTGGATAAGAGGTCGGTGGAAGGGAGATTTCGATGATTGGAGGGCGAACGATTAATTTAGATGTTAAGAGGTAATTTTATTTTCTTCCTTTCTTTTTTTCCTTTTTTTTTTGTGGAGCTCTAATGAGAGGTTCGAGAGCAAGATTTTTATCGTTGGAGACAAGCCGGTACTTTTACTTGTAAAGTTTGAGATGATTGTTCTGGAAAGGAATATGGAGAATGTGCAACATTCTTGCAACGTTTCTGGGGAACAGTTTTTCTGTTTTTTTTTACTTTCTCGGGTCCTTTCACGAATCTGGCTCGTAGGTGGAGCTTCCGCTCTCTGGATTCGAAGCGATTCTTCGAATGATGTTGCAATGATAAGTATGTATTCGATATAGAATTTGTAATTTTTGAATGTTAACACTTAAAGCGACAGCCTTTTTTTTAGAAACTTTAACACGTTAAGCGCCACGCCGGTTCCTGTGGACCGACGCTGAAAACTTCGTTTAGATGTCGTTGGTTTTCCAAGACTGACGCTATCGATCTCCAATTATAATACCTTATGATTCATTAACGAGTTCTATCAGATCGCATTAAACAAAGTTACAATGATGTTACAATGATAAGTATGTATTCGATATAGAATTTATAATTTTTGAATATTAACACTTAAAGCGACAACCTTTTTTTTAGAAACTTTAACACGTTAAGCGCCACGCCGGTTCCTGTGGACCGACGCTGAAAA